>JAWDGP010001379.1:230000-364956 GCA_033675545.1 Elysia crispata
ATTAAAAAGCGCAGGGAATTAACAGGTTATATGCCTACTTATTCTATTTTCGCAATT
This sequence comes from Elysia crispata, assembly GCA_033675545.1. Classification (NCBI taxonomy): domain Eukaryota; kingdom Metazoa; phylum Mollusca; class Gastropoda; family Plakobranchidae; genus Elysia; species Elysia crispata. The sequence goes on from JAWDGP010001379.1 coordinate 230,058, forward strand.
CAGTTATTCTCAGAATAGTTTCAGAGGTTATCAAAATTTAGCTTGTTATGTGTAGCTCTTGATCTATGTCAATATAATAGAATGTTATACGTATATACTTAAAGATGGTTGACAACTTCAGTTTTAGCACAGGGTAACGTTACTTCAGTCAGTTATTTTAAGGAATACTTACTAACTGTTATATCTTAGAATATGTCAGGTGATAGCATGAGTGGGTTCGAACTATCGTCTATCTCACAATATACTGGCGATTTTGCCCCAATTTAGGGCTAAGAAAATATACAAGTATTGCTTAACTTGCTAGAATAATCAGAAGATGCAAAATTAAAATTTCGAAATAATTATGTTAAACAGAACACGAAATGCTCTGAAAGAAAAAGAAGACAAAATAGCAAAAGATTGAAAATAAAAAACACACAAACTGCATTTAAAAATTATTTGTAAATACGGGACGTGATTGTCCTTTAGAATCAAAAGTCATCAAACACGACATAACATTATTTCAGTACTATAAACCCTCACTATAGATCCGTTCCCTTTGACTCACAGCCATACTGCCATATTGGCTGGATGTAAAATATAGGTAAAGGTGCCCATTATCTTTAAAGAAAGATATAATTTGGATTTATAAGAAAACATAACAACTTTGTGCTATAATATATACAACGAATAGGGTGGGTTTCTTACCCTCCTACCCCACACACACTCACGATTGAATTGTTCAAAATATACCGTTCATTTGTCCTCATGCAACACTACTGAACTAATTGTAATATTACTGCCATTTGATGTCACTTCAAAAGGGCTCATCGGCGACTTGCAAAAAGACGCGAAAAATGTTAGTAGATGCAACATTTTATAAAAAAAACTGCAACTGCAGACAAAATTTCGAGAAATTTGTAAGAAATGTACTTTGTTCATAAGATCAAAATTGGAAACTTCGACTGTCTGTCTATTGAAATGTTTCACAGAAATAAATTGAATTAATGAACATAGGAAAAAATCATCACCATGAGAATGGTATAGTATCTAACTCAGACTGACCCCGACAGAGGCTCTTTACACTGTGAAGGATTGTCATTCTTCATTGCTACTTTAAAATGTATGGGAAACTAGTCCAGTGCTAATAAAATTAGACCCACCTGCAATCAAATCTAACAAGCAACTGCGTTTAAGAAGCAGTTATTTCATATGTCGAGATTTAATAACAGAGAGAGAGAGAGAGAGAGAGAGAGAGAGAGAGAGAGAGAGAGAGAGAGAGAGAGAGAGAGAGAGAGAGAGAGAGAGAGAGAGAGAGAGAGAGAGAGAGAGAGAAGAAAGAGACCTGAACATGTGGGTGGGAACAGTAAATTATTTGAAACCTTCTAGACTGTGTCTAACGATAAAGTTCAAGAAAAAAACAAAAAAACAGAACAGTTTGATTCTCCGATAGAGACAAGTAATTTCAGTTAGTGAATAAGACATAAGCTACTTTTTTTTTTCGGTTTACAATCGCAATAAACTACGCTTCAGATTAAAAAGGAGGAAGATATTCGATCTGCAATGTTCGAACAGCTTGAGATTTAGCTGTCTTGTTCTAACCTGATTACTATAATTATCTCAAAATGTTTACAAGGTTTAAAATAACGTCAAACAGTAGGAATGGGAATATAAAACTTCCCCGAGATTTATAGAGGGATTTGCATAATGAAGCTAAACGTATTGTATTCATAAAACATAATTAATGCTACCTTGAAAAATCAATCCTTTTTTCTTGTTTTGGCTTTGAATAAGATAGTTTCACTATTGAATCAAGATGGCATGCGTATCGCTGCTTCTGTTTCTATGCTGCGATCGCAACACTGGTTTTCATGCAGTCTTCTGTTATTTGAAACTTTTAACCGCGATATTGTTTTAAGTGCATCAAACAAAGGAAAAGGTTAAACAGATAACAATTTTGGGTACAGTGAAAACATTACGCAATTTCGAATGGTCTTATTAATCTGTGTGTTCAGCTGATTGGTAGACAGTGCATCAGGCGAGACTTGCTTATCTGAAGTATGAACTAAAAGTAAGAGGTATTTCGTCTACTGAGGTGGATCACAGCTTTGTTGTTCTAAAATGCCCTGTGTATTCTACGTCACCTGGGCACCATGTTCCTATATGACTTGTTTTCTTACGCCCGTCTTTCTTCCTTAATGCAACTCAAGTTGGTTTCATCTAGGGTGGCAAATTTGAATATGTAAAAGCAACACAGCTCTTTGATTGAAAAATTTACTTGTATATTCAGTTCAGCTTTCAGCATCTCCCACCCCTTCCATAAAAAGAAACAGAAACTGCAAAAATGCATTTTATTATTCAAATTTCAGATTGAATTTGATAGAGACGCTAAAGAGAGTAAATTACGGGATACTTTATTAAGAACGTAATACAAAGCTGACATTCTAAGTCGAGTTTTAGTAACTTCTATGTATGGACATTGTCAGTCTTCTTAAATTACCACAACACAAAAACAAGTGTTGGAAAAGCAGTAGCATCTATGGTGACTCTTCATTCCACCGTTACTGCAGCACTTAAATGCATTGCTTTTTATACTTCTATAATGTGAATCTAATAACCGCTATCAATGCTGCAAGACTACAATATCTATTAAAAAAAAACACTGCTGTTTTTAGTATAACAACTACTACCATTACTGCTGCTGTTGCTGTTGCTGCTGCAGCTACTACTATTACTACTACTGCTGCTGCTGCTGCTGCTACTGCTACTGCTGCTGCTGCTGCTGCTACTGCTGCTGCTACTACTACTACTACTACTACTACTACTACTACTACTACTACTACTACTACTACTACTACTACTACTACTACTACTACTACTACTACTACTACTACTACTACTACTACTACTACTACTACTACTACTACTACTACTACTACTGCTGCTGCTGCTGCTGCTACTTATATTACTTTTATCATTATACATGTACTTTGAAACATACAAACAAGGAAAAAAAACTCAAGAAATTGAACAGAACACAGATTATAACGTTTACCTTTATTAATAAAGCCAATTCATTTTAAAACACTCCAAAATAACGACTTACAGGATTACACATGGATAAAATTTATGTCTTAAGATAATTAACATTGTCGTTTGAAAACAAGTGTCATAAAAAATCAAGCGCATATCAGCTGATTTTTATTGTATAAACCTTCCGTCATGATCTATTTTTATCTGTTATTTCATAGTCTTAATCATAAACTAATCCTCTTCTGAATCATGAGAACAGCAATTGTGGACGGCCATTCAACATCCACCCTTCATCTCTCTTTTTTTTTTATAATCACCACAAGTGCCTAAAATCATTTAATGATAAACGCGATAATGCTTCTGTTAATGAGGATAATGATGAAGACACTAAAATCATCAATAGGACACCAACACCCTACGACTAAAAAAAACTGAATAATAAAAAAGATAGTTACAAAAAAATACTAATAACGGCAACAACAACAACAACAACAACAACAACAACAACAACAACAACAACAACAACAACAACAACAACAACAACAACAACAACAACAACAACAATAATAATAATAATAATAATAATAATAATAATAATAATAATAATAATAATAATAATAATAATAATAATAATAATAATAATAATAATAATAATAATAATAATAATAATAATAATAATAATAATAATAATAATAATAATAATTTTTCGGGAAATGACCCCATCGAGACCCACAAAAATAGATGGTCTGCGGGAGTGGCGATTGGCTGGTCAAGCCGTCTCACCATTCCTTCTGGTCATAAAACCGAGCGACCAGTGTCCACGTACACCCATTTTAAACAGGCAGCAAGTTGAATAACCTTTACTTGGCTTAATCAGTTAGTTGAAGCACTATCCTGTACACTGCCCAGACCCGATTTTCACATTATACCAAGGATGATGGGCTCTTTCACCTCATGTATTCTATATGTGACCGCCTTATTTTTCTTAGGAATTTTACAGTTTACTCATGCGAACCCAGTGCAATTTAAAGACTGCGGTAAGTGAAGAGGAAAAATAATATGAAAGTTTTAAACACCAAACATTATTTAAGAACTTAATTAATAGTTGCAGTATCTTTATTTTGTAACGACCTAACAAAGGAGACGATATCTTAAATTGCAATAACAAACCCAAAATTGTTTCCATTATTGCTTCAGTTCCAGTTGATATAGATGCAAAACAGGATTGAGCTTGTTTTACAGTGATGAACAAATAAGAAGACTAATTTGAATTCATAACTGAATAACATTATTTCTGTGTCTTCTTTTTCTAGATACATTGCATTTTAGCTAAAAAAAAAATAAAACGATTTACAAACTAGCACACAAACTACTAGAGTATGCCTAACTTCTAAATAGAGATTTCTCTCTATCTATTTTCACGGTTTTAAGCTCGTAGTTGTAGAATTATAGTTGCGAGAAAACAATTCCTCTCTAAGATTACGCGGGCATATACAATTAACAAAGTAAATAAACAGATCTTGTATGGTATTAAATAGAACAAGAGGAACAAGACGAAAGCAGTCTACACTTAATTTAAACATGACTTCAGGAGAGATGGCTTGGATTTATTACAAAAAAAAAACCAACAAAAAAAAAAAACTAGAAAAACAAAACAAAACAAAAAAAAAAAAACGACAACAAAAACTTGCATTATCAAAATGTAGGTAAAAAATATATGGATTGGTCTCAAACTAACCAAAAGCCACCAAACGCTTCTGCAAAAACTAAAATAATAACAAAAATCAACAAAGTAAAACAAAAATATTATCGGGTTCACTCAGCGATTTCACCGCATCAACATGAAAGCATTCGGTAAATTATACTTGTGAATCACATTGCTTTCCTAAGTGTTTCTGAAAGTCTTGTATTATGAAGATATGAAATTAACATGCGTATCATACAAAAAATATCGCAAATTTTCCATATTAACACGCATACTCATTTCATGGCTTACTGACAAAAAAGAAAAAAAACAAAAAAGCAAAGCAAAAACAAACAAAAAAAGACAAAAAAACAACAACAACAACAACAAAAAACAAAAACGGAGCACCCAAAAGTTAATGATAAAGATGACGATCATCATCACCAATGACTATTGTTACTGTTATTGTCACTGTTGATATCATTTCATCATCAGTTGATTTTTTATTTATCATCAGTATCATTATATAATAATCATCGAAATTATCAACGCATCCACCAGGCTCTAATCTGGGAACCATCAGCAGTCTAGACGTGGATCCCTGCCCATCTCTCCCGTGCCCTTTCAAGAGGAAGACGAATGTTTCTGTTACCATGGAATTCAAAGCCAGTAAGTGGTTCGTAAATGTATTAGGAGTGAAAACTCTTAGTAACAGATAGTATAATTATATATCCACATGCTTATCTTATCCTTACGAGCTTAACATGTCCAGCAACATAAGAATTAGCTTTCATGCTGAGATTAGTTTACATTGCAACTGCTAACTTTGAAATGAAGTGAATGTTCGGTCAATGCTTCTTGTGCTAATCAGTCTTTAGTTACAAAACACCTTTTTTTTCACAAGATACGACTTGGTATTCGGTCCGTAATTCTGTGATTAATGCACTTCATGGTCAGCATTCTCGTATTAAAAAAATGATACACCCGAAGTTATGAAAAACGACGAACATGCTCTCAGGAATGCAATACGTAGCACATCTTCAACAGGTTGGGTTTATTCAATATACACAGAAGCTATTGCAGAAAATCTGAGGGACATTATCTTGATCAATCAATAAGTCTTAAAATGATAATACATTCATTGATGATCCTTCCTGGCACTTGAAACGATTTACTTGAGACACGTAGAAATAATATTATTAGAATTTTGAGGAAAGAGTTTATAGCAGTCTCAATGAAACACACAATTCCGTTATTATTGTGAAGTGCTAATAATGTCCTCATGGTTATCACAAAAAGACCCGAGTTGTTATCTCTTCACTTTTCGCCATCCCAATTCCACCAATAAAATTCTCTTGCTGTCTGGTGTTGTGACATGCTCGTTACTCCCTGGAGTTTTAGAAAAGAAGGAAAAGAAGGAACATATTAAATTTAAAACTCAAATTAAAACCATCTAAAAAATAAACTGAACAAAAATATAGACAAAACGACAAAAAACATCTGTTTTTGAAAATCTTTTCAATAAAAATCCCTGAAGGCATGCCATACTTTGTGCCTAATTACCATTATATCTATTCATTTGTTCGACGCATATGTTACCCGTCTCTATTTCAGATAAAACTGAAAATGACAAGCGGCCAGGAAACTTATAATACAGATTTATGAAACCATGGACATTTTAGTTTCCGGGTACAAAATGACGCTTAGATTAGAAGGTCTCGATTTTGAATCCTATGACGATGAGTGCATGACGAAAGCCCTAACACATAATACTAGATTGAGTCATTACTAATGTATGTGTGTAAAATTAATTCCGAACTCTCGGCTGACGAAGGCTGCGTCTCTGAACTTGTGATGTTTGGGATATATTGATTGACAATAACCTGATCTGAAGATTTCATATTACGGTTTGCTACTTAGGAAGAGATAAAAACAGCTAATTTTCATTTTCACCTACTTTCATAATTTATATCAATTTACGAAAGATATTCCAGTCCTTTTCTGTCTGTCTGTTTCTCAGGTCTTCTTTCTACTTTTCTTTTTTAACTTCTTTAACGTTTGTTGCTTATCCTCCGCCATTCTCTCTCTCTCTTCTTCTCTCTCTCACTCTTTAGGAGGTACCAGATAACTCAGACTTTAGAGCATATGGCTGGCAATACAGATGTTCAGTGGCTTGGGCTATTTGGTGGTGGGGTCGGATCCCATCTAACAACCCCTTGCTAAGGCTTGACGGGAGCCTAATAGTGTTTGCCACTGGAGAGGCCTAGCTAAGCGTTGCCTCTGGGGCTGAAAAAAAAACCATAAACATTTGCATTCCCTACTATGCGCACCAGTTGCGGTCATAAAAGACTAATCTCCTAGAGAGGATATAGGATAAGGAAAAGCCACTCTTTCTCTCTCTCTCTCTCTCTCTCTCTCTCTCTCTCTCTCTCTCTCTCTCTCTCTCTCTCTCTCTCCTCTCTCTCTTTCTATCCTTCCCTCTCTCCCAGTTCTTCTTTCTTGTTTTCTTCTTAAGCGCTTGTTGCGCTCTCTCTCTCTCTCTCTCTCTCTCTCTCTCTCTCTCTCTCTCTCTCTCTCTCTCTCTCTCTCTCTCTCTCTCTCTCTCTCTCTCCTTTTCCCTCTGTATTTTCCTTTATTTCTTTTTACTCTGATTTATTTCTCTGCTTTTCTGAAACGGAATCAAATAATGTCTCCCACAAGATTATGTAAGACTTGGCAGTGATTATTCTAATACTAATAGGCATTGCAGTAATACGACCACGGAATAAACAAATCAAATATTCCTGGCCTATTCAATGGTCGCAACACCATCTGTACTCATTTCCAGACGCAGATATCAGCGCCTCGGGAACCAAAGTATACGGGCTGATTTTGGGCAAGTTGGTTCCGTTCCCACTGCCAGATGAGGACGCCTGCCACTGTATGTCATGCCCAATCAAAAAGGGAACTACAGTCACTTACAAGAACTCTATTTATGTGAAAGAGGAGTACCCCAAGGTAATCAATACGTTGCTTTAAAATTAAGTAAGAATTAAGGTGAGATAAACTGCGACATTTTTCAAGACTAACCTAAGATTAAGAAAGCTCAGGTTGGTGCCTGGCTTGGCTTGAATATACTCTGAGAAATTGGCTTGCAAGATGTTCGCTTTTTGCTATTCGTATGTAAGAAGGGCAGAGGTGTGCACGCAGAAAAGAATATACCAAAAAGGGAGAACTAGTAAAAAAAAAATAGCTAAAAATGTAAAAGCCTATGCAAAAAAATATAATTCAAATGTTCACCTTGATAGAAGAATAGTGGTTTTATTTGTAAGAAAAATGTAATTTAGAAGGAAAAAAAATTAAGATGAAAGAAATAATGGAAATTGTTTTATAATAATATTACTACTTCTATTACTGCAACTACTACTACTACTGCTGCTGCTGCTGCTGCTGCTGCTGCTGCTGCTGCTGCTACTGCTACTGCTACTGCTACTACTACTACTACTACTACTACTACTACTACTACTACTACTACTACTACTACTACTACTACTACTACTACTACTACTACTACTACTACTACTACTAATAATAATAATAATAATAATGGGAGGAAGAAGAAGAAAAGGAGGTGAGGGAGAAGGAAGAAGAAGTTTGTTCTTTGGGTTTATCCGGATTTGAAAGACATAAGAGTAAGAATGACTATGATTTGGCATCTATGAAGCAATTTATTGTGCGTTTTTCTTATCTTATCCATATTTCTTTAAAATTGTTTGCGGGTCTTAACGACGGGATATTTGTCTTTACTTCAGCTTGATCTCGTTGTGGAATGGAAACTCATGAGCGGATCTGATGTCATAACATGTTTCACCCTGCCAGCCAAAATAACGGACTAAATGTTTTGTTTTTTTTTCAAATTAATTTTGTAGTAAGGAATCATACTGAATTGCTTTAAGAACAAGCTGAATATGATTTTAAGTTAACCATTCGAGGTGATAAAAAAGTTGGATGTCGATGAAAGAACGTAGATGCATGTTTATTACATCGACAAAAATTGCAAGTGCTTACCAAAATTTTTACACCGTTGAATCTTATTGTATTCATGTATAATATTATTATCTTTTCATTAATAGATCACCGATCATTATGTTAAAAAGTTAAACGTGCGATAAATGTAACTAATTTTCTAATTTCCCTTTTTTTTTTAAAGGGAATTTGTGTGACAATATTTAAAATAAAAATTAAATGACAGATGGTGATATTTTGTTGTCTTCTATAAATAGTGTCACATCTGTCACGAAATTAATCATAGAGCCCTAAATAGTTAACTTTAGAAAAATCTGATAAATTGTGGATTTCCCTTTTGAAACATAATATCCAAATTAAGTGACATGTTTTTACAACTTATTCATAAATTCAAGTTGTTTTGTCTATATAATTTTTAAAATTCTTTAGTTTTTAATTAGTTACAAAAATTATAAAGTAAAATTTAGAAGACAAATTAAGTTGTCATAGACGTTTTTTTTTAAATATAAAATGCTCTCAGTTCTCTAAATACCAAATAATGTTTTCATAAAAACAACAACAACAACAACAACAACGAAAAACAAACACAGAAAACTGTTTCCAAACTGTTCGTGTAATGTCTCGAGCTTAATGTGAATAAAAATTATACATGTTTTGAAAATGCCCCTTCCTCTCCAGAAGTAACACTTTACATTCTCAAAAAGAGCAGCACACAAGATATGACTAGACTACAAAAAAAAAAAAAAAAAAAAAAAAAGAAAGAAAAAGTTTATCACAATGAAATTGAAAAACCAGCTCCATCGGTTGGAACGTTTTTATGTCGCTTTCATTTCGTAAAGTGTACTCAAAACTCACAAGAGGGATATTTTTTCACTGATTTCTCGCTACAGAATACTGTTATTCTGAGGTTAAAAAAAAGGCAGTAATGTAAATTCGTGTAAGAACACAAACCAATCCTATGGCACAGATTTATTCACACCCTTGTACATGTTATGGAGTTTCACTTTACCACTTTCACCTACATGTTAAATCTCATTTTTGCATGTTAACGAATTAGCGCGTGGGAGTCACTAACCTATTAATCACATATGAAATATGAGAGTGAAGAATTGGCGCACTGTTGACCGCGTTTATTGAAGTTTCTTTAAAACTTGTCTTAGTTCAAAACTTTGACAGCTGAACACATAAGAAATTAAAAAAAAAAAGAAATATGTTATAATAGTCGTGAGAATGCGGATATATTTTATTCTTTAAGAATGTAATGATAATTGTGTAACATCGAATATTCTAAAGAAAAAAAAAAGGATTTGTAATAATTTAACATTTCTCGTTTATGCAAAATGTATCTGTTGCAATTAGAAAACTAAAAAAGAACAAAAGCAAAACAAAAGAACAAAAACACATATACAATAATCAGCCAATAACTGAATCTTTGGTTTTACCAATTCAATGAAAAAAAAAATTGTGCCTCACCCGTATTTTACTTGAATGATTCCTTAAAGCAATGAAGTCTCATGATGAGTAACCATGTCTGTTACCGTATCCTCAAAATAAATCTCCGAAGAAATAACTGGCGTCTGGCCTCAGTATGCAAATTGTGCACTATTATATTTTTCCTCTTCACTATTGTTCTTGTAATCTCCAACTCAGAGAGAAGTCTACGTCTCTTCGTTTATAGGTAATGTTCATGTACTATAACAGATGAAGTACTTAACAATAAGCACATAAGAACCGGAATAGAATATATACAACGTCATTGAATATAGTTTCATATTATTTTGATCTGCTAATTTGTACAACTCACGATAAAGTCTTAACTTGCACTTATTTCCCTCTATGTATATTGACCACTTACAAATGTCACTGTAAGAAGGGGTCTTAGATGCAATGCTCAGCTATCCGTTACTGAAATCACCAGCAAAAATCCTCCCAGTCAAACTGGACTCTTCTCCGTCCTCTGTGATCTCGAGGTGGAGATGCAAATCCTGGTTTCCACTCGATACGGCAGATGCCCCGTTCTGTTCCGAGTCGTCGAATAAATCTGGGCTTATAGGGCACTCGTTCCCAACGTTCTCCTCTTCGTCGTCAATCAGGACAGAGATATCGTAGTCCACGGCATTGTCATCTGCATGAAGAGGAGGAGGGGGCGGCACAAGCTTTTTCCTTGAGAAGTGCGCTAAATCTACAGATTCAGTTTCACCTAGAATGTCTTGGCTTTTCGAGAAAAAACTCAACATGGGATTTTCATTTGTGAGCTCCGAGATGGAATTCTCCGGCAGTGACGCGCCGAATGTTGACCCTCTGGAGAAAGACTGCGATGCACTATGTGAAGTGCTTCCAGCAAGATCGAGATTCAAGGCACCATGAGTTGAATTGCTTTCTTGGAGTAGGGATGCCGACTCGCGCACACTACCTTGCGTGCTAAATGAATGTAAATAACTTTGATTGCTCCTATTTGTTCTTGAGGTTTCACATGAAGTCGACTTATTACTCCGTAATGCACAGAGAGAATCGCTCCATTTAGATAGTGAGGTATTATTTGATACACTCGCACCGCTTTGTGAAAATCCACCACAAGTAAAAGAGTCACTGGCACTGGCGTTTGAACCTTCAATAACGCTGGTCTCAGAAAAATGTGAACTATCATAAAAACTATGTAGCTCCGAGCGAGAAGTGTCATTGGAATCTTTAAGCTTTTGTGGGGTGATACTTGATGTGTCATTCATTTTATCTGCAGTAAAAAGTCTCCTGCAAAAGACTGAAAAACTTACCAAAATAAGTAATAGCGTATTATAAGATTTACTAAAGAGATGCATGTAAAGAGAGTAAAAGATTTTTTAAAGTTTGGAATAAAAAGTTGCACTCTATTAAAAGAAAGTTTTGAAAGTTATGCCAATACATCTTGGGTTTCTCGGCAAACCACCATTCTAGAAGTATCTAGCTTTGAAAATTATCATTAAATATTAATATACGGAAACAAAATGCAAGTTTTACACCCAAAACTATTTAAGTTCATTCACAATTTATTTGGAGAAACAAATAATAACTTTAAGGTTACTACAATACATATTTAAGTTTAAGTTAATGCGATTTAGATATATACTACTGCATCATATCAAATCCTCTATCAAAATACAAATTTTCAATTATTAGAAAGTAAAAAAAATTCACACTTACTTCCAGACAAACTGTGACACTGCCACTCTGGATGTGCGAAAGATTTTGACTTTGAGAAAGATCTCAAGCGACTGTTCGCGTATACGAGAATTGATATTTCTGGATGATAGAAGGTGATGCGAGATCTGCCTCTAACTTGTAATGCGACTGAATTCGCAAGATTTTATATGATACGTGATCAGCAAACAACTTAATACCTCCCGAATATGACAGAGTGAAAGGGGGGATTTAAACTTCGAGTATTACAACAGGAGGCAGAAAATGGGAGGGGCTTAGCATCGTCGGAGAAGATGATTGGCTCGCCACATTTCAATGAAGTCGTGATGGTCAGTATTGCTGGCCCTTCAAATCGGAGGATTTCTTTGAGGCGATGTTCATTCATGCGAGCAGACTTGTTTATATTGTTCATACACATAAGGTGGCGACACGGGCCGTCTCGGTCGGCGCGCACGGCGACAAGCCTATTGTGTGTGATAATCAGCCCAGATTGGACTTGGACACCGTCTCGTGGCCAGCACGACTTTAAATACAAACAGAATACAACAACATGAGCGTGTCATAATAAACTGGACAATTCAACTGACATAACACGAGATGGTTGTTTTCTTTCCTTTCACAACACTTATTTTTCCACTACGGAAGAATCAAAAGTTTAGGGAACTCAAACACAAATTGAAAGTCGTGACTTATGTTTACAAATGGTGAACTCCATTGGTGGGATAAAAATGTTTTGTGTAGATTGATTTTAGGGCTTGGTAATTTCTTATTTGGTACGTTTGTTATGGACCCAAACTGTAAATAAAATTACTGAACTTCAAAAGACTGTGAGTGCTTTAAGCACAATATAACAATATATAATGAATAAGACAAACTAAAAAAATAATAATAATAAAATCACCTTTATTGTTCGTTGATTGTTTAATGAAAAATATATTTAAGATATTAATTGGATCCTTCTGGAGCTTAGAAAGAAACGGTTCTAATTCAAGAAAAAAAAACTAGTGGTCTAAATTAGACCTCTTCTCAGCCGAAAACGTGTCTAGTTGTTTAGTTATAACAAGACAGTCATCCTCTCTTGTCTAATCCGTATGTAATTGATGATGGGTGGGTAGGGATTGAAAAAAAAAAAAAGATTGTCTCGCGTCTCATAAGTCTTTCGATGAACCATAAATGGCGGCCGAGTCAGGGATGAGAGAATCAACCCCATCACAAGATTGACCCAACCAGTGATTAAATCTGGGACCTCTTACTTGTCAGTCCTAAACTCTACCGTCTGAGCTTACCTGGCGCCACGATCAGTGTTCATGTGTATGTCTGTAGGTGCTCTTTAGTTTTCTTTTAAAGTAAAAAAGACGCATTTTGTTCATGATGCACGTCAGAAAAAAAAAGTTCTGATGAACAAAAGGTGAGGTTGACGTTATATTCCAGAATATTAAAGCACTGCGCAATATTTATTTTTCTGTCGTTTCCTGTAAAAATAACAACTTCCCGTTCTATCGGGAGATTCAGTTCGTTAATTTTTGTGCCTCAAAAGAAAACAAAACCGCCAACAACAACAGCAAAAGAAACAAAAAGGAAAAGCAAGTATATGAAACTTTAATAACTGCAGGACCAAAAAAAAAAAAAAAAAATTGACTGATGAAACAATTTTCATAGATATATCCAGTTAGAATTTAATCCTCTAATTCTTCATTTCTGTAAAGTCATACATATTCATCACTCTATCACTCTAATGCTATCCAATAATTAATTTTTTTTTATCTTTCGATCTGGTCCACCATCTTTTTGCGACAATAAAAAAATTAAATCGCTCAGCAAACTACACTGTAATGACTATAAGACATTTCTCCATTGTAGATCTCTCTTCCCCCAAAAGTCAGTAGTACAATCTTATTTGAGTCTACAGTGCTGTTCACAGAAGCTTAATGACTGTCCTCTTCAAAACAGTCACACATCTTTTAAGCGACTCTTAGAGGAAACCTGGGCATTCATCATCAAGAGATAGCATACCTCTTTCATCCGCAGTTTATTCTCTTCAGAAGCTTTCAATCTTGATAATCACCTTAGAGACGTGGTCAAAATGGACATTTTTCTTGCAAGAGTTAAGCTGGTAGATTGTTTTTACAGCATTAAGTCTTTAAAGTGATCGGAAAACCTTTTTACTTCATCAGACAAATTTTTTTAAAACACAAAATAGAGAGAAGAAGGCGGAGAGAGAGACGGAGAATGGAAGGGAGGTAGAGAGAGACAGAGAGAGAAAGAATTAAGTGAAATAGGTAACTGGGTTATCTAAGGGTGAAAAAAATCCTATAGCCAATTCTAAAGCTTGCTCCATTCCTTCTAACTCAAACCTAACATTGTGGTGCTTAATGCTCGAACAGGACCAAGAACAAAGGTCCCGCTCCTTCTAAGTTCCCTATTAAATTACTTTTTGTCCTTTTTTTTTCAACTCAAATCTAGTAATTGAATTTCATCGTGTGCTATCATTTAGATTTATTTATGTTATCGTGCTAACAGAAACAAAATCTCGGGCAGGGCTAATTTATACATTTAAGTTACAAAAATTTAATCAAATATTTATTTTAAAATCCTTTGTGATGAGCATCGATTCGGAAATGGATACCTGACCTTGAATTACTAACAAAGAGTTAATTACATAATTATAGATTCGAAACAAAATGTGTTATCATAAGCAGATACGAAAGTCTCAAATTCTAATGTCATAAAAAGGACATTATGTACAAAATTTTCTCCTTGCAGTAGTAACGTTTTTTGTCTAGATAAGTCTTTATCTACCTGAACGATAAATAACTTATTGCGCTGCATTTTGTTAAAAAGTTCAGAAATTGATTTTAATTTCCGGAATCATGTTATTGGTTCTGAAGTTTCCCAATATCAATAAGGCTATGAAGATAAAACAAAAAGTGCCTACCATGACGGCAATCCATGGCTGCCCATCGATTTCTGCCTACATGATATCCGTGTAATAGGATCCATAAATCAGTGGTGATTTTACAGAATTAGCAAACTATTCTCATTTTGTGAAAATTCAATCTGGTATTTTTTTCAGTGTGAATTTTAAATAAAAAATGGGTCTAAGAGGAGGAAAAGTTTTGCCAGATCATAAAAAGCAGAAAAAGAAACTGGAAAACAACAACAAACAAAACAAAAGCAAACTAGTCCATTAACGGACTGGCCAACAGCAAAAAGAATCAAAAAACAAAATCGTAACACAAAAAAGGGTACAAAATCTTAAAACCAGAGAGAGAGAGAGAGAGAGAGAGAGAGAGAGAGAGAGAGAGAGAGAGAGAGAGAGAGAGAGAGAGAGAGAGAGAGAGAGAGAGAGAGAGAGAGAGAGAGAGAGAGAGAGAGAGATTTATAATTTAATTTATTGTTCAAATTCTCGTAATCTTTAAATTTTGACAATTTTAATCCGCTTTGCGGTCACTCAGGTTGTTCCAGCGTTTGAAACTTACTTTCATCTGATGAGTCGTATAAATTCTTTTTCTTTTTTTTTTTCGGTGCACATATTTATAATAATGCCATTTCATTCATAGAAGATAATGAGGAAAATTTGTCATCATATGTTCATGTTTTAATTAGCTTACAATAAAAGAATTCTCAATAATTCTAAATGAAAATCATTTAGATTGACTTTATCTCAAAATTTGAAGCAAATAAGTTAGATGCAGCAACGTAACGCATTATTTGAATGCACAGAAACGCTCAGAAAATGTCTATTTATGATTACTTTGATTCTGAAGACCCATGTATTGAATTTATGGCTAATATGCTTCATTGCATATGGGGTATTACATTCAGCTTTTTTTTTCTTCTTGTAAACCATCCTTTACCTACAACGCTAATGCCAATCGATGTCCTGGAATTCGTAACCTCAATAGGGAATGCGATTTCACAAAGAGTTATGCTACCTAGTTGGAAGTCATGAGCTCTACTTTAAGTCATTGATAGCATATCAAGCAATGGCGTCTGCAAGAAATCACAGTAGTGTGAAATTTGAAGTAAAAAAAAAAGAAAAAAAGAAAGGGAACGTTATGAAATGTTTCCTTGAGGAAACATTCACAAAAAAATTATTTAGTTTTTCTTAGTTCTTCAAAATGCTTTTGGCTGTTGAACAGAATTCACGACTTCCAACAAAGAAACTTTTTGTAAAATCACATTCCCTATAGAGAATCTTGCTGATAAGAAGAAGAGCATTGTAAGGCGCGACTGTGTAGGCTCTTGTGTAAGACATTTTAAGAAATTAAGAGGGCTACTTAATGCGAAGTTCATCTTCTGAATACTGTATTTTTCGTGTTTTTGTAATTGAATAAAGATCAAAAAAAGACCGAAAAAATTTCGTTCAGATTTATTTGTCTTTGTTGGTCAACGTCAACATATAAAATAGCTAATTCTCATCAGCTACTTGGTATCTAATAAATGATAACTTGTTATGTAATATAGTGAAAAGATGGTCGTTTCATTTCTGTTTTAGTAGTGATTCAGATTGAAGGTTTTAAGCTATTCCGATGGTACTGTAGGTTTAATTTGTTGAGATATTGATTTTTCATGGTATGATTTGGTATGGTATGACGAAAAAAAACAACACACACATAACAGCTTTCATAATATTCGTTGGTTATTAGCACTGTGCTACTGAAATAGAACCATTTCTTTAAAAACACCTTGACCTTTCGTCGGACATACCAGGATCCTGTCCTATCCTCTCTAGCATTGTTTTTATTTTTTTATTTTTTTTTTTTTATTTTACAGAATGTGTGTTCTGATTTTACAGATAGATGTATTATCCAAGATGAACCGTGCATTAGCGCGTAAAAAGATATGCGAAGAGAGCCCTCTCTTCTGCCGTGTAACCCGAATGAACGTTGTATCATTAGCACTATCAGCGTATAAGTTTCTTTGAGAACCAAAGTTAAAAGAACGCATAATCACTAACATTGCAGTAGGGCTTTTGTTCACGGGAAAGTGCGCAGATTTACGCGCCGAGATGTTTGACAGATTTTCACAAATTGCACTGTTTTGTCATTCTTGCGTCTTGAATATTATCAATCATGTGGGTTTCGTAACCTACGAATTTTCCAGGTAGTCCACTGACTCTTTATCATTGGTTTCCCTCTGACATTCATTTTGGTAACTAATCCATCTTAACATTATCCAAAACAATTTTCCTCAAACATTAAATTTGCTTCAGTGGTATTTTGAAATTAAAACGATTTTTTTCAAACGAATCTAACAGATTCATTCTAAAAATTGGTTAATGTTGTCTAGTAGACAGAAACATAATAAAAGTCCGCTCAAAATTATGTTGTCTCAAGTCTTTCCACTTATCAAATAAGCCTTGTTCTGGCAGAGTAAGGCTGAAACGGTGGAACTCAAGATTCGTCCACGTTTGGAAAGTATTTCAAATATGCTCTGGTCTCTGTAAATTTCAGGATAATCACCCTAAACCTCGATCACATGCGCTCCTGACTCTAAAACATATTTATTTGAAAAATGAAATATACACAACTTTAAACAGATACCTACATATGCCTTAAAGACAAATTAGTATCATCATCACCCTCCTACTCATCGCTATCATCATCATATTTATCATCATCTTAATCAATCATCATCTCTTTAATCTCACATGACAATGGCCATCTTTTTTAGTCATAGCCAAAAAAGAAACTAACAAAAAACAAAACAAAACCTAAAAAGAACAACCAGCAAATAACAAAACAAAGCAGAATTACAGCTGTGTCATATCAAATATTAAAGAAAGTGGAAACAAGAAAAAGAGTCTTACATGATACACAAGAAAATCTGATTGAGAAAGCAACGAAAACTTTGAAATGGAAACCGTTTTATTTTCGTCAGTATAAAAATTAAATTTTATAAAAGTGGACTGAGCATAAAAATTCAGATGATAAAAAGGATACCCTGGTGTTATGTTTTAGGACACTATCTTTACTGGGACGGTGAAGCAAATAACATCTTGTTCTGCGACGATCTCCCATTTCACCAAAACTGTGATCTGAAAAAGTAAATGTTGAAAAATGACTTTCTTTTTCACGAATGACTGATAAAGATTCCAACGAAAAAATGAAAAGAAGATGTGAAAAAAGCAAAGGTTATAATTGTACTAGATCCATAGCAGTACAGCTCTTAAGGGAAATTCTTACATTGACAGGCAAATAATAATCTCACAATCAATAATAAAAACTACAACGCTCAAGGTAAACATAATATAATGTGGAACAGTTCTTCAGTTTTAACTTTTCTTTTTTTTTGATAGACATATTCCTTACTAGGAAAAATTGGAACGTTAGCCTAAATACCATCATGGCAAAGAAATATGACAGGTTGATATCAGCATTAGGGGTATAGTCTCTATTATTAAAAAGAAAATCATTATAAAATCTTTAAAAAGTTATGATTTTAGAGGTAGCAGTAGTAGTAGCAGAAGAAATAGCATTAGATTTGTAGATTTGTAGGAGTAATGGTAGAAGTAGTAGTAGTAGTAGTAGTAGTAGTAGTAGTAGTAGTAGTAGTAGTAGTAGTAGTAGTAGTAGTAGTAGTAGTAGTAGTAGTAGTAGTAGTAGTAGTAGTAGTAGTAGTAGTAGTAGTAGTAGTAATAGTACCGTGTAGTGGAATTTATTATTGTATAAGTCATATATTATTGTCAAAAGTCCTTGTGATTGTAAAGGGGTGTTCACTACACATTGTTATTGTTTGAGAGTCTTACCTCTGGATATGCGGTCAAAACGTCGACGCTGTTCTTGTAAGTTACTTTATCTCCGCTTTTGATTGGGCACTTCATGAAGTGGCATGCATCACTGTCCTTCAACGGGAACGGAACTGGGACACTAGCTATTATGCCGTGCACGGAAGATTTGGCACTGCTGATATCAGCCTCTGCGAAGTGGATCCAGAAACTTTTTATTAAAAGCCAACATGACTTCAGAAAAGAACACTGTTGCCAAATTTAGATGATTAGTATGATGAACAAAACACGATAAAAGCATTGTATTCTGAAAAGCTTTTGACGGTGGAAACCGTGGCAAAGACTATGGCTGACGCTAAAGCATTAAACATTTTTTTTCTTTTCATCCACTGTTTCCAATATTTTATGTATGTGTCTGTGCGAGAGGGAAAGAGGTAAAAAATAAAGATAGAAAAAAAGTAAAGATAGATATATAGAGAAAGATAAATGAAAGAGAGAGAAGGTCAAAGAGAAGTTGAGAGTGAGTGAGAGAGAGAGAGAGAAAGAGAGAGAGAGAGAGAGAGAGAGAGAGAGAGAGAGAGAGAGAGAGAGAGAGAGAGAGAGAGAGAGAGAGAGAGAGAGAGAGAATAGGCTAAAAGAGTGGAATCATTCAACTCTGCTTACATAGGCTCATTATTCTGCTGTTTGGCTTAAACTCCCATACATAAAATACGTATATGGAAAGAAGGGGAAGGAGGAGGAGGAGGAGGCAGGGGAGATTAAAAAAGATGAGGAAGAAGAAGAAGAGAAGGAGGAGGAGGAAGAAGAAAAAGAAGAAGAAGAAGAAGAAGAAGAAGAAGAAGAAGAAGAAGAAGAAGAAGAAGAAGAAGAAGAAGAAGAAGAAGAAGAAGAAGAAGAAGAAGAAGAAGAAGAAGGAGACTGACAGTTAAGAAAGGAAACGTGTGAAAGGTTATCAGATAAAAGCCATACTTACTTGCAGTGAAGTCAATGGTGACGTTGACGGAGGTGCCTTTCTTGAATGGGCAAGGAATGGAAGAACACGGGTTGATATCAATGGCGTCAATTGTTGCGAGTTTTGAACCTAGAATGTGCCATGAAATCATAAAGTTAGAAAGAAATTTACACTCTTACGAAACGGAGGAATCTCGAAGGTACCAAAGTTTCTCATTACTACTTTCGACCGTATATTTGTTATGATGCAACGCTTTACTGACTTGAACAGAATTATTCGAATTACAAACATCGGAGATTGCAGCTTCTTTGACAATTATAACTTTTTGCAAACTATAATGAATGTATTAGTAGAGTAGCTTACATATCTTATATGGAACTTTGTCATCTCTTCAAATCTTTTGAATGATAAACTTTCCGTGATGTATTTCAATATCAAGAAATTACACGATATAAATTTAATTAAAAAACCTTTAATAATAAGATTTTTAACGATCAGAGTGTACAAGGCTAGTCTTCTATACTTTCTTAATCTATTTAAAGATCCTGTTCAATTCCTTATGAGAAGGCTTATGATTTCCTGAAAAAATTATCTAAATAAATGTGCTCCGCATTACTTTAATTAGTAGCTGCCCAGATTTTAAAACCTGATTGATAATAACTATTATAAAGGATCTATAAATCTATAGATTTGGATTTTACAAAATGAGCTCAATATTTTGATTTGTCGTTATTCAGGGGTGACATCTACTTTTCAGTAGTGATAATTAAAAGAAGTTTGTGTGGGGGTATACATATAAGTAGATTAAGCTTTGCCAAATATAACCATTTATACTTGGTCATTTTTACCAGGATTATTATTTTGTTTTCTCCATTTAGTTCTATAGGAAACAATTTAGACTTAAATCTCAAAATTTCCTTTTTGGTGTGCGACATTTTAAGTCCACCCTATCTTTTTTACTGAATGATAATGAAATTGCTGTCATGATTTACGGATAAGAGAGTGCGCACAAAAAAAAAAAAAGGAAGTTAGATCTCGTTTTTCATTATCAATCATTAAAAAAAATAATAAAAAAAAAAGATAAGAACTAAATTGTTTACCTAAAATTAGAAATCTGGAGTATCAGAGCCAGTGATTCTTTTACCTTGATCAGATAGAACCGGAGTTTACTCAAGGAATTATATTCATGTAAATGCGTAGAACTTAAAATCTTATTTGCTTAGTATGAAAAAAAAAGTAATAGCATTTTGTACATAAAATTGCATCGGACTTGAGGCTGGGTTACGGAGTAAAATTTCTCTAAAAAAAAAACAAAGAAAACTTGCTTTTATGTTATTTTGGTGATAACTAATATCTATACTTTAATGTGCCTTTTTTATTTTTGACACTTTTAGTTGTTATAATCGAAAATTATAAATTCACAGTCTGATCCCAGAAAAACCGCAGTTTCTGCCAAATTTAGGTTTATTCTTAGCAGAGATGTTGATCTCAAATCGAAGTAAAAATAACTGTACCAACAGGCAGATGACGTGTTTATTTCCACGCTGAATTTTATACTCTCAAGACCACTGCTGATTATGTTATGTCGGGCAATTTGGTGTTTCCTTTCCGTCTTTTTTTGTTTCTGTTTTTTTTTTTTACTAGAGGCGACTGACTTTGTTTACCTGTTTGTAAGCCCCACCGTTTAAGTCTTCAATTCTTGTTTTTGCGCACTGGGACAATAATTTTGAATGAGACAGGGTTGGAACACAATGCGTTTTAGATTCACTTTTACATGCCTTTTGAGTTGCTGGAGATTTAGAGCCGCATTATTAAACGTAAAATAACTAGCACTAGCTTACGGATATCGGAAAGGTTACGTATACTCAGTCTTCAACGCGCTTTAGGTTAAAAACTTAGGGGAAAAATCTGTCTCGAATATACACATGGTGGAAAATAAAATAATCTTAAAGACCTTTTTATTTTAAGATATCACTTTCCAATTGTTGTAAAGGATCAGAATTGTGCACAGTTTCTTAGTAGATATTTGAGATCCTATCTTGACCCATTTTTTGATGTTATAGAATAAACAACTGCATTTTGATTACAAACTTCAATAAATTACACATTTAAGCAGTCTCGTTAGATATCTATCTTATAAAGTTAAATCCTTATCAGAATGGTAGAATGCGAGGCGTTGGATCCCTTACATCGCAAAGAACTTAAGTTAGAGATGACACATCTTATTAATTTGCTCAAACGAATCCACGTTAGATTCTATGCCACAGTCGCATTGTGTTGATAGAAATTCTTACACCTAAGCTGACTCTTAAAACTGTCATTTCGACCCCCCCCCCTTTTTTTTTTTTTCACACATCTCTTTAAACATACTCTTGATCTCCAAAAATTAAAAAAGACTTGGAGCATAAAAGTTGGGTTTGAAGGTCAGTAGCTGTACAAGTCTGAAGTCAAGGCTCCTATTCAAAGTACTTTATGAAACAAGGAAAATGTACCTTTTTAAAGAAAGTTTTTTTTTTTTCTATTAGTGACTCTTCATTTGGACTTTTTATTTTATGTTTTTCAGTTTTATCTGATTAATAACTTACGGTGTGGTTTAGAAGAATAGATATCTAAGGTTATTAATCAATACCTAACGTGGCGCTATGCATCTTTAATATTTCACTGCCAATGGCGTACAAGAAATCTATATTTTAATTAATATTACTATGACTTAGTCCTTCTAAATCTGTCTTTATTTTCAATAGCAACATTCAGATTTATACTTAACAGCTATGCAAACACTGTATAAAACACCATATAAACCTACCGCAATCCTTTACTGGGATATTTGTAGCTACGGCAGCAGCAATTGCCAAGCATACAACGGCCAAAAACATTGAGGAATTCATAATGAGGTGAGAGGTTTGCCTACTGAAAAAGTTTCTTTTAATTTGTTGATCTAGACAGAACTAATGCACTAGCGATAGAGGCTCAATAGAAGGCCTGCCCTCTTTTAAATAGGAGATTGCGTGGGACTGGTATTGTTCAAATACTTTATCAGCTGCCTCAAGTGATCTTTAGGCTTGAGTGTACTGTTAGTGTGCATCGTTCGATCGTTAATATCTTTTGTTTTCCTCAATCTTAGACTTTGAACTTTATGAAAAACGCAAGAAGAGATTAAAAGACGAGGAAGTCACCTGATCATCTTTAGCGAGAATCGGTTACAGATGAAAATAACACTGAGCGTTTTAGAGCTCCACCTCTGCCTCCTATCTGTCGCTCTTTCTATTGTTGTATCTATCCTTTATCTATGAAGATCTACTTAATCTATACCTCTCTTATTTTTAACGCTCTTTTTGAACACGTTCGTGATATGATATTTGTTTCTGTCTACCTCAAAGCCTCACTCTATCCACACTTTTCCTTTGAATTTTTTTTTTCTTCCTTTCGTCCCCCATTTCTCTATTCCCTATCCCCACCTCCCTCCTTCCCTATGTCTCTCTTTCTCTCTGTTATTCTTAAACATGTACTTTCTCTATCCCGTTAAGGGTTCTTCAGACATTTAAGAATCCTGTTGGGCTTAGAGTCCTACAAAATCATGAGTGCCGAAATTAAAATTGATCGAAAAACATACAGATTAAGACAAGAGCAAAAAGGAAAGAAACGCGCCATAATTTTAAACACTAGAGAGTAAATTATTTTATTGGTAACAAGTTTTATTCTGCTTGCAACAAAAGCAAAGGGTTTGTTTAAGGTATTAAAATGGCCGTTACTATTTAAAGTTTATAGAGTTATTTAAAAAAAAAACATCATTAAAAAATGAAAACTCGTGTTATATTCTTTTATGTAATCGCTTATCATCCTTTCAGCCAGCTCTCTTCCGATAAAAGCAAACCAACTAAAGCCTTTATCTCCACTCATGAAATTTGAACTCGGAAAGAGCCCTTAAGATATCATTCTCTTGATTATCATTGTCAAAGAGAAATAATTGTTATGTTTCTGTAAGTTGGGAAAAGTCGGTCTCGCAAACTAAAACAGAGTAAACATGCAGACATGTTTCTAAAAATGCATTGAAATGAAAATATATATAATTAAATAGAATACTTTTATTTTGAACAGTCTAAAATGAAGATAATAAACATAGATAGAATCAAGATGAACTCCATCATGAAGGTCCAAGTAAAATAATCTACCATTGTATAACGACAAGACTAAGTATAATGAGATCAATAGATATTATGGTGAAATAAATTAAAAGAAGTATCATCTTATCATCTTATTTCTATTATACATCAAGTACTGAAAATGTGTTTCCAGCAGTGTTTCAAATTTTAAATTTCAAATAATAAAAAGGAACTGTTGGCATTTAGACAGTTAGATAGGAATTCGACAGTTAGATTAACTAGTAGTTAATCAATAAATAGATAGATAGATGTGCATATTCAGCACATGAAGGCCTCAGTATAAATAGAGAGGTAAATAGATAGACAGAAAAATAAATTAATAGTTGACAAATATATACACACACACACATATATATATATTGTATATGTACATTAATAATATTATATAAGTATGTATATGTAGGTATATGTAGGTTATGCAGGCGTTTAAATAAAATATTCATATACTTAATCCTGTTAGATGTCCAAAAGTGCATAATATTATTCCTTTACTATATCAACCATCTATTAAAATCGCATGTGAAGAAATTTTCATTGTTAATATCTTTGAAACGTATGATATTGTTTCTTTCTTGTGCTTTTCAGAATATTTCCAGGTTGTATAAAACATGCTTTAAACTTAAGTTTAACTGACGATTCCCTTCTTTTACAAGCAATGGCTCTGTGCCAGATGCTTCAGCTCTTTAAGACGCAAGGACGACTTCTTTGTAACTTCTTATTGAGCCATTCAATAATGCGGGTGCTTCAAGAGACGTAACTCTACCCGATATTTAACAACTTCGTGAAGTAAAAGTGTCCGATAGCAACAATTTGTTAAACTATTTATAATTATATTTTCTATTTACGGCGCGGATGAAAAATAGCAAACTTGCTTTAAACGTTTAAAGACAGAAAATGGACATTATCTGATGTACGATAATTTACAAATGAGATTTTTTTATATCACTTTTGATGTATCTCATCCATATTACGATAATCTTTCATAATTTTTGCGGAACATACAAGCCTCACTCAACTAAAAACCAAGGCTCCTAGTTAACTGGGAAAAAAAAAAAACAGTTGAGGCCCCAATGTTATCCCTCGACGCCACATTCTATAAGAACTAGTAGCAAGGTCATTGCACCAAAGTCGCTGAGGCTCTAATGTGGAAATATTCTGTAAAGACGTTGTATCGTGTAAACTAACAATTCTCATCCCCTGTAAGACCGACAGTCTAGTGTTTTTGTCATTTTTGAAATACATGTGTAACATTATCATTTCAGTTAAGCTTTTCTACATTTAACAAATAAGTATGGCTTCTTAAAAAGAACCTCTGTGAAACAGCTGTAAGACTACATATAAGATCTTGATCTTATTCTTTGTTTTCTATCTAATTGTTAGTAGAACTCAAGCTTTCGTTATTCATACGAAAAGCCTGTTCAAATGTTATAAATTGGCCGAATAAAAATCACTTTGAATAGTGGGGAATGATGATAGATGTTAGGACTTTTATAAAAAATGTGTCTGCTTTTTACAAGGCAGCGTTCGTGCCGTATATTTAGACTATGGAGATATGACTTGTTTCTGTCATTAAGTTTTGATCATATATTTATAAGTCTTGTCTTAGTCTTGCCCCATGTTTTGAATCCGTTTTCTCAGAAAGCTATGAGGTTTCATCCGTAATGTTTTCTATAGATCATGTGTAAATTCTGTGGATATCTCTTTAGTTTCATGGTTTCTGCTTTTTTCCCCAGAAAGTTCAAATATACACACTTATCGGATCAATGACTCAGGGTTCAAAACCCATCATGACTCGAACTGGTGCGAGGTTTATCTTGGGAAAGATTTTTTTTAGCCTACATACATTGCTTCACGCCATTCAGGTGTTAGATAAGTACCCAATTATAGTAAAAAAAAAAAGGCAAAGAAAAAAAAAAACAAGTTGTTAATATGAGTGACGCGCTGTTTCATGGCATTTCATCTGAAGCGAAGGGCTTTTAGTTTTCTAGTAGGCTATCACTATATAAAAATGATCATATTTTTTTTTTTGACCATTCTGTGTATTTTTTTTTCTTCTTTTCGATATCATTGTGGTCCGGAACCCACTGGAATGTGATATTGAAATTCAAACGTAATGATTATATCAATGATAACAACGTAATATGTTTCAAACAATCTTGAGATATTATTTCAAGACATCTTGCTGGCTTTCACTTCAGGTTTTGGAGAAGTAAAAACATAATATATAGAAAATTCCTGACCCTGTTGGTAGGCCTACACCTACGATTTTGTCCTGAAAAATTTCTTTCAAAAGAATGTCTGGTCTTTTTACTTGTTATCTTAAAATAATCCTTTAAAAATTCTCCCTAAACAAAAAAAAAACAAACTAAAAACAACAACAACAAAAATCCCTTAGATAATTGCTCCGCTTCTATAATTTTTTTTTATTACCTTTGATTGTGCCTATACCTTGTTTTTTTATATTTGAAAGAAAGCAGATTTTGAATAAAAAATTTGTGACACGCCTTTTCTAATCTGTAGCTGTTTGATTGATTGGAGCAGCTCGATTAATACAAAGCAAGTAATCTCAGATCATCCCATTTATCAGTGAAGCACCCATTGAACCAACAAGTACCAAGGCAGAAAACATGAGCCCTTTTACTCGTCCACTATGTGCACTGACTTCTGTAGACAATATCAAACGTTACTACCTAACCCTTTCGAAATCATTCGTCAACCATGAATAAGGATCACACCTGTTTACATGCATAAATACTATGTAAGAAGTATAAACCTCCCCCCAAAAAAACAAAAAACAAAAAACAACAAAACAAAATAAAACAAAACAAAACAAAAACAAAAACAAAACAACAAAAAAAAAAAACACAGAGTAAACAGACACACTGGCATTCACATAGATTAACAAAAGTAAGCGGCGAAAGCTCTAATCACAAGTACAGAAAAAAGACTAACAAATATTTTTTGAAAAGTAAATCATCAAACAACAGGTGCATGCGGTCAGAAAATCTAACATGCTTATTGGCTTATGTAATTAACGTATGAAATAAATTAAACCGGTTAAATATGCACATAGAAAGAATAGTTACAAGAAGTAGCCTAAGCCTAAGATAATTAATATATGAAAAAAAAAAAAACAACAAAAAACGCTGCTGTGTCACACCAAAACGGTGCATCACCATGCATTTAAACACAACAGGGAGTTTTAAAAAGACACACACCCATAGACTGACAAGAGTATTTGAAATTAGGAATGTAGACCGTTTTATTGCCATTCTTAAAAAAAAATTATAAGTAGAAAATGTTTTTCATACGATAGAGCAACTCCACATATGAATTGCGTGTGTGCGTAGGGTTAGAAGATAAAGAAGTTGAATTGAAAAGAAAAGACACATCTTCATGTGACGTTCTACTCTTCATGTGACGTTCTACTCTTCATGTGACGTTCTACGATACAATTTTTACTGGGACGGTGAAGCAAATAACGTCTCCATCAGATACAATCTCCCATTTTACCAAGACTGTGATCTGAAAAATGAAATGAAAAAATATACTTTGGTTGTAAAGGATCACGCAAAAGCATCTCCATAAAATTAACTAGATTAAAAAAGAATTTAGACAAAGCATATATCCTATAATTTAAATTTTGTTTGCGCCTGTGCCATTAAACGTGTATCCAGTTGCCTTTTTTGTGCTCTTTTCGCGACTGTTGTATAATATAAAATTTAATTTAAAAATACATACATATGAATTCGCCGCAAGTATTTGCAAGTCAACTACAGCTTGTTCTCCATCATACAATACTATTTTGTTTCCAGCCTTACCTCTGGATAAACTTTCAAAACCTCCACGCTGTTCGTGTATGATCTCTTTTCACCTTTCTTGACAGGGCATTCCATGAAGTGGCAAGCGTTACTGTCCTTCATCGGGAAAGGAACCGGAATGCCAGCTATTATACCGTGAACGGAAGATTTAGCACTGTCGAATGTAGTCTCTGGAAAAAAAATATTTATATAAGCAAAGGCATATATGTACAGAATATGATTTATCTTTATACGATTTCATTATTTTCGTTTTCGACCATCATAATATAACACGCAAAAGGCAAAGCAGTATTAGTATGTGAGAGAGAGAGAGAGAGAGAGAGAGAGAGAGAGAGAGAGAGAGAGAGAGAGAGAGAGAGAGAGAGAGAGAGAGAGAGAGAGAGAGAGAGAGAGAGAGAGAAAGAAAGAGAGAGGTATTTAAACTCAGAAAATCCTATAGCTGATTCTATGAATGTGCCCTGTAAATTCCAGACAGAGACCTGTACCTAGCATGATACGAGAATCTTCCAGTCCGTAACGGAATTAACAAGTGTGAGCTCCAGATCATTTTGAGCCTGGGCACATAAATGCAGATTGCTGATACAAAGTTTCCAACCTGCCTTATTCACAAAACTGAGAGCTCTTCAGTCTTCAGGATTGCAACCTGAAGCAAAAGGTTTTTTTTTTTATTATTATATTCTTTAAAGTAAAGATTCCATCACAAGAGTAAGTGAGAGTAGTTAAAAAGGTGAAATTCAAGAGGAAAAGAGAAGGAGAGAGAGAGAGAGAGAGAGAGAGAGAGAGAGAGAGAGAGAGAGAGAGAGAGAGAGAGAGAGAGAGAGAGAGTGAGAGACAGATAGATAGATAGATAAGTAGATATATAAAAAGAAACGCCCGAGAGAAATAGAAAGATGACAAAGTGATTAAAAAAGGACGAAGAGGAAGCCAAGAGAATTAGAAACAAGAAAGAGTGGAAAAAGATGTAGCAGAGGATGGAGAAAGAGTAGATAAAGATCAGTAAAGAAGGAAAAACGGAGATAAAGGAAGAGTTATAGAAGGGTTAAAAAGAGAAAGAAGGAGAAAAAGAGTAAAACTGAAGAACAAGAGAGAGAAAAGAAGAAAAATGGATGGGGAGAAAGAGGATGAATGGGAATAGATGGGAATTTGAAAGGCAAGGAGGAAGGAAAACGGAGGGGAAAATAGGTATAAAAAAAAAACAAAAAAAAATTATGAAAGGGAACATGAGATTTCTTTGTACGGTTAAAGGTTAAAAGTCGGTATGTAACTTACTAGACATGAAGTCGATGGTGACGTTGACGGAAGTGCCTTTCTTGAACGGGCAAGGGATAGAAGTGCATGGACTAATATCGATAGAATCAATGGTTGCCTTTTTTGAACCTGAAATTGGCAAATAAAAAAGAGTGCATCTTAGAGGTGTCAAAGTTTTCTTAAATATTATATTCTAATAAGGGAAATTATTTGATGCGAAGAAATCTTATTTTTTTAGAGCTTTGTCAGCTTCCAAATTTTTTTTAACAGAAGAGAATCTTTTCGGCATAAGAACATCTCGTAATCAATCGGTGATAAATACTTGAATGTAAAACATGTAACAATCAATTGCTTCATCCTTTTACAATTATAAACATTGAATTCAAGAATAAAAAAAAAACAAAAACAAAAAAAAAAAAAAAACACATGACTGCACAACAGCCTGTTTAAGGTAGTAGGACAGTTAATTAACATACCACAATCCTTGATTGGGATCTTTTTAGCAACAGCCGTGGCAGCTATCAGGCAAAAAACGGCCAAAATTATTGAAGAGTTCATGATGAAATTAGATCGGTCCCAAAGTCTTAGAGGGCCCTACGCACACTGTATGAAAGACAGAATCAATACCAGCTTGAACCGTCTTTTATATTGATAATTATTTAGGGTCAAAAGTTCGTCTGAGGGTATCGCGCGATCCTTTAAGTTTAGCTTATCATCTACTCGGGTGATTTCTGAGATCGCATGTTTTGTTTCAGTGCATCTAAGACTTCGTTACATTTTTTTCCCTCACGTATTAAACCTTTGGACCTCCTGAAAATATTAAAATTTCATAAAGGAATGAAAGGTAATCTTTAATGATAAAAAGTCAAGAAGCCACTCTCTCTCTCTCTCTCTCTCTCTCTCTCTCTCTCTCTCTCTCTCTCTCTCTCTCTCTCTCTCTCTCTCTCTCTCTCTCTCTCTCTCTCTCTCTCTCTCTCTCTCTCTCTAGAAATAAAAAAGGCAGTCAAACAACTTTCTCTTTCTTCTCAGCTTTACTCTCTACTCTCCATCCCTATATCTTTTTTCCACTATCACTTTTTTTTTATCGTAATAAATATGTTTAAATGTGTCTTCTGCCTCTCTTTGTCTCAGTACGGGTTATTCTAATATTTTTAATCACATCGCTAAGGGAGTATTTCAGTATTTTGTGTCTTACAGAGTGATATCAGATCCAGGTTACAGTGGAGCAAACAGTTCATAAAGAATTTTAAAAGAATGTTTTTTTATTGTTACGTTTTGATGAAAAAATGACCTCACTTGTCTTTTTCAATTTTCAATTGTTTATAAAAAATAACCCACCGTAAGGACAATCTTAAATCTATATCATTGTAAAAATCAAATGCCATAAAATATCTCTAAAGAATACTCTGAAACTTTAAGATATATTACAAGTTTTCATTTAAAACTCCTTTGTAAAGAAAGCCTCACAAAATTATCTTGTATCAAAGTCGAAACCTAAAAAAATCACCCGCCGAAAACACACACTAAGTTTAAAAATATTCTGTAAATGTGGGAAATAAACGTGTAAAAATAATATGTTACTCTCTGAAAACTAATGAAAAAAAATGTCCTGGTTCGCAAACAAAAAGAACTTCAGAGGCCTCTGGTGGACAAAGAGCGGGGCATGGCGGTTCGATAAATCTAAAATAAAAAGCAATGATAAGTAGTAACAAAATTAAATTAAAATGTAAATTCGACACCATGCACTCAGAGTGTGACTTGCATGAGAATAGATCAGTTAAAATGCGACCAGTTAAACCAAATTTCATGATTACTTTTTTTTAAAAAAAAAAGCAGATGCAATTGAGAAAAAAAATCACAAAAAAAAAAAAAAAACCCCAACAAAAAACCAACATGTAACTATGTAATGCTGATTCTGTTGAGTGACATCACAGTAACACAATGCAGGCTGACAATCATATCTTGATCGGAGTTTTCAATGTCGTGCTGTCTTAAAATAAACACATAGAATCTGAGAAGAAGTAGGACGATATAGAGTGAAATGTAAAATGGTATGTGATTGAATAGTAAAATAGTCGATATGGGACAAAATTAGTCTGAAGTCGGACATTTGAATTTGAAAAAAGACATGTAAAAGTATATAAATTTCCCCTCTTTTTTACTTAAGAAAGAAACTAAATTATTTGTATTTCTCTGAGAATCTTGATATTTTCATGCAATTTTAACTAATGAGAAGCTGAAGAAAATGCAGTTTTTAATAGCAATACCGTTATACACGATAAGAGCGATGTGTGACTCATTTGGCGTGGGCACTAGGCTTATTCATTTATGTCTTAAAACATGTTTTTTGCCAAGACATCTAATATTTGTATCATGAATATAATTATATATTCTTTGGCTTTACTACATGGCATTAACGACTCTCTAAATTCGCTGTTCATTCTTGTCACCGCCGTTAATATGTTCTTTTTGGAATGCGTTGATCTTGTCCAACTCGCAGATATGGGTCCTAAGAAGATGTTCAGTAAGTGAAAGGTATTCTGTATATTTGGTAGTTTTGTTGTTGGTTGCCTTCAAAGTTTATTGCCATAATGGACTACATTAGCACGTGTTGCATCATTAACAGGGATATCTTTGACTCTTAATAGGCTCCAGGGTGTCTTTTCCTTTTTGAAGCGAAAAGAGTTTCAGTTAAACGAGTTGAGTTTCTCATCCTCGGAAAGAATAAGTTCTCCATGCGCTGCTGTTGTAGAGTACCATGATGATAAATTTTTAAAATAGGTTAGCAAAAAATTGTGGATTGTGGTTCCAGCTTATTTTCTATTATACATTTCTGATAAGATTATTGGGAGCTTCTTCCACTTAAAAAATTTCGTTTTTAATAGAGTTAACAATTCTGTATTGTCTATTTTTATCTAAAGATGCTATTTATGGAGTACTGGTTTAAATTGTTTTCCCTTTAGTGCAAATTTATATTTCTTCATCTGTGCACGCTACCTCATTTTCACAATCATGATGGTACTGTTTACTTTGATACCGACAATGATAATAATGCAGTGTTCCCAATCTCCCTCCACAGTGCCCCTTCTTCCACTCTGTGTGTGTGTGTGTGTGTGTCTGTCTGTCTGTCTGTCTGTCTCTCTCTCTCTCTCTCTCTCTCTCTCTCTCTATCTCTCCTAAGAGCACTTGTCTCAAAAGATATCTGGAATCATCAACTTTGCAGAATAATTTTCCCAAATAGCGCACTGCATTTATCACTTGACATCATTCAGTTTCGACATAGAGAAAGTTTGAGAAACAGAGATCTCAAATTTTCAAAAAAATTGTATATCTTGTAAGATGAATTCCAAATTACATGTATTTTTTGGTAGTGGCAGACGACAGGGCTTCGCTGCATCCTGCCGAGCATTAATCTGTAGGTCTTCAATCTAAAAAAACCATGGCTGGATCATCGTCAACTGAGTACCGGTTATTGAGTAAACTTAATAAGGAATTGTCAACGACTTTGTATGGTGTTTGAAAAGGAAAAGGTAGACTCAGTTTTGCGTACTGAAAATCATAAAAAAAAAACATTGCAAAACATATTCGCACATTTACTGGTATGGCAAAAAATTGCATTCTCCGTCAATTGCAAATCGTATTACTGTTACACTTTTACTGTAACGAAGTGGACTGTGACAATATAAATACGATCACATCTTTTTAGATTTTTTTTTACTGTTATGTTTAGCGCTTATCTTTAGCGATCCCTTCCTTCACAAACTTTTTGTGAGGACGGTTAGTCATAAAACTTCGGATTTGTTTTTTATATTTCTGCTGACGGTGTAGGTGGATAAGACTATAGAGATAATTTAATGGTTCTTCTATTGTTGTTGATGGTGTGTTTCATACCAGCCAATCCGGGAAGATTGTGATCAGGCGATGCAGCCCATTGTAATGTTGTGTTATCAATAATGAACAACAACAAAAATTCTGTAGCATCACGCTCACGATAAAGACACAAGAAAGCTTAAAAAATGAAAATAGAAGCTCGCCTCTAGCTTTCCCCACTCTTTAGGCTAAGAAAAGAGTTTCTAAGTTTCCTCGAAAATGACATGAGATATTATCTTAGGTTGACTTATGCTTGTTATCTACACACAGTAGTATGGGTCACTGCACCCTTACTTGAAAAAGTACGCATTGTAAAAAGAAAAAAAAAAAAAAAAAACGATTCCGAAAAAGAAATAGAAAATTCAAAGAAATTTGTTTTACCGTCAATAAGGTATATTTTACTTCACTCATTATTCTTAATAATACAGTTTTACTCACATTGAATAACAAAAATAACTGTTTATCGCCAGAAATATCAATAAACTATCTCTATTAGAGAGAAACGTGCACTATGTTTTACCACATTTCCAAATGAAACAAGAGGGCTTTTTGAAAGTATGGGGAAAAAGATAACAATATTGAACATTTTTTAAATACTGAATTTAATCTTTAGACAAAGAAGGATTAACATTAAACGGAAAATCTGTAGCATCTGATTTGGCCGCTGATTTTCAGATTAAGACACGATTTTCACTGGAACTGTAAAGCACAAAACTGTGTCTTTTCCGGTGACGATTTCCCATTTAACCATCACTTCAATCTGAAAGCAGAAATGCACATGGAAACATAATGAATATGCACAAGGTGGTACCATTTTATACTATGAATTTCGCTTCCTACAGCTGAAATAATTATTTTGATTGTGGTCTTTTTAACTCACTCAATCCTGGGCTATTTTTAGGTTTACAAGCGTTGAAGCCCAGAGTTTCAGGGCAGTTTAAAAAAAATTACTATGACATTTCTAATTAATCAATTTACATGAAATTTGGCCATGCATTAAATGCTTTTTTTTTTTTTTTTACTGATTTTTTGAATGTAAACAATTTTTACATAACTGACCAAAAAAAAAAAAAAAAAAATCCATTACATAATTTGCCTGCATGTGCAAGTTTACTAGATCTAGATCTAGTGTGGCTGTGCCTCGTAGAAGTGACCTCAGGAAAAAATAAATTCATTAAAAAAAACGTATCGGCTCTTTTCCACTCCCGTTTACACAAATTGGAATCTAAGATGCTGTGCTTCCATGGAGGGTATTCACTTAAGCAGCAGGCACAATAGCAGACGAGAAAAAAATTATTAAACGGCCATCCCGTGTGCTGCAATGGATCGACTCCCCGAAAAAATCACCGATTCCGTGTAACACACGAGTTCTTCATTCAGTGAGTCTCAAATTAGTACAGAGTCAAGTAGTGCATGAAAGCTAACCAGCCCATGGTGAATGATACAATCATAAAATGCCAGCTGATTGAGACCCTTTTTATAAATTTGAATAAGATTCTAATGAACTCATTTCTAAATGACTTCAAGAAAAAAAAAACCCCACAAAAACTTATTATCAATCCTGCTATTCTTAATACCGTATTTCTATTTAATTTATGAGCTTTTGTCTAAAAACACTTACCCCTGGGTATTCTTTCCGCACTGCGACAAAATTCTTGTAAATGACTTTGTCCCCCGATTTGATAGGACATTTCATGTTGTTGCAAGCATTTTTGTCTTTCAAAGGAAACGGCACAGGAACACCAGCTATTATCCCATGTACAGAGGACTCTGCTTTCGTGAGAGAGGCGCCTGCGGAAAAATAAAACCCAGCAAAGAAAGAATATACCTCGTATATTGATATTCATCTTTAGAGCCAACACACATTGATTCAGAAATCTTAAGGTAGATTACTCTATTTTTGTTTTGTTTTTTGTCTAGAAAACAAATCAAAATATGTTTCATTTTTTAAGACCCTAATTTTATTTATTTATTTTTTTTGGTCCTGCTATTGTTGATCAGCTATAGAATCTTATTACATGCCTTAATGTGTACCATTCAAGTCCTCAGGGCATAGGGAAAAACTGAGAAGACGAAGTTCTAAACCGAGGCAATTAAAACAAACGAAAATTTATTCAACCCTTCGCAAAGTGGAATTATTAACGCACCTCTTCTTTCTTCTCAGTTATGTTAGCACGATCAATAAATCTAATAATTCTGCCCCAAGTGAGACTGTTTCGGATACTTAGCATCTTTTTTAAATCGGCTGGCTCCAAACTCATCAAAAGATGGCGTGGCTTTCGATCATCCTGCAAATACTGCGCTACAGCATCTTCTTTAATATTATTGGCGCAATGGAAGAGAAGGTAGTGAAAATATGCATTCTGATTTCGGAGATGAACTTTCAACAAGATGCGAAACAATTAACAAATAAAATAATAAACCATAACGACTTATCAGTTTATATTTTTATGAAAACCTTACTAGCTTCGAATTCGACTGTTACGTCGACAGTTGTGCCTTTCTTGAAGGGGCAGGGGATCGCACTGCACGGCTGGACGTCAATCGAGGTAATCTTTGCTAATTTGGAGCCTGGATTAGTAGAAATGGAAATTTGTGAACAAATCAACATGCAAAAATTTAGTGACAAGGATATTAACGTACCATTGCGTTGAAATCTTGAATTTGCACATGAGGATGCCACTGCAACAAATTGATTAAAGCAAATGGAAGAGCTATGGTGACATAACTTGATAGCAGGTATAATAATAAAATAGATGTATGAATACATAAGTCAGTCAAAAAAGTCAAAGCTACATGTTCAAATCAAAGCAGCGTCGACAATCTCACAATTTCCTTAATGAAAATAATGAAAATTTCTTCGCACCTGTAACCGTTGTCGAACATTTTTTTCCAATCACCGTCAGATTTAAAAAGTCATAAATTATATCAGTCACAAAAAAACTGAACACAGTTTCTTAGACAACATAAGTGACAGAACAACAACAAGAACAAAAAAAAATGACAATTTATACAATAAAACTATTGTGGTTCGAACAAAACTTTTCTTAATCTCTTAAGAATTTTGAAATTTAGAGAAAGAGAAATAGGTCGCTGGATGGTTTTAAAGTAAAATAGTTTGTACGTTTCTTTAAAAAAAAAAACAACAACAATAACAACGAAAATTAAAATCTAGTAACAGTCCGTGTCATTATTAACTTTAGGGTATTGAAAATTCTTTCCATATTATAGATACTCATAATGATCCAAACAAGCGATCATACTCATCTCTGTAAATTATAATTATGGAGAAAAAATACATACTCTGGAAAAAACAATAACAAAAAAAAAAACAAAAAAAAAACTACCTTAACCATTGACAGTGTAACCCTAGACAAAGATGTGACCGAACAGTCATTTCTCCATGAAAACGTACTAAACTCTGGATAACTCTGTCTATACGTATTTCCTCATGGCATCTTACACTTACCACAGTCATGAATAGCTATTTTGTCGGCTACGACTAGTGCGATGCCAAGAAGAGCAATTGTACTTAGGACAAAAAAATTCATTGTACAGAGTGAATCAAAACCAGGCTGTGAGAATCGAGGAAAAAAATAACACGATTTGAATACAGAATGTGGCACATACTATTCCCAACTTTTATATGAATGACATGTTCTATCCAGTCAGCAAAGGTTGAGAAAGCAATTAGCGAAATATAATATTGGCTTTGTGCTCATTTGAATCATATATATATAAATACATATAGAAAGGTGCAAATTATACCACATTTACACAAGGACACATATGTCGAGGATTGGAAATACAGTGAATGTCTAGAATATAAGCAGAATTTTAATTAAAAGATAAAAAAAAAATTACTTTCCCAAGCTTATGCTGCGGTAAGGCATAGTAAGCTGTTAGTGTGAGAGGTCACATGTGGTATTCTGCAAACTAACAACTCTTTTATCAGCCCTTCTGGCGTAGCAAAGTAAGCATGAGATTCAAATGAGCACAAAGCCAATATTATATTTCACTGATTGCTTTCTCAACCTTT
The DNA here is from genome assembly GCA_033675545.1 of Elysia crispata. Lineage (NCBI taxonomy): Eukaryota > Metazoa > Mollusca > Gastropoda > Plakobranchidae > Elysia > Elysia crispata. The sequence goes on from JAWDGP010001379.1 coordinate 266,756, forward strand.
GCTGATTGGATAGAACATGTCATTTACATAAAAGTTGGGAATATATATAATTATATAAATTGCTTTTTTTCTGCCTCTCTCTCTCTCTCTCTCTCTCTCTCTCTCTCTCTCTCTCTCTCTCTCTCTCTCTCTCTCTCTCTCTCTCTCTCTCTCTCTCTCTCTCTCTCTCTCTCTCTCTCTCTTGTCCGTTTTTTTTCCATAGTTTGTAACATCCTAACTATTTTATGTTGGTTTTTGTTTTCTCTCCTATGGCCGAAAATCGCTCTCTCGGCCTTGGCAGATTTTAATCCTAATTTTAAAAAAACCCGCAATTTAGTGTATAATGGAAACAACTACTTGAACCGGAACAAGAGAGGAGGCTCATTCTGCATTCATTAACGTTCTATCTGTTTAAAAACGAGCTGTGGCATATCAATACTGAGTAGTTTTCGACCGACAATCCTCTAAAAAGATGTCATTTGAAGCCAAAGTAAAATTGACAGGGTGGAAAGCAAAAACGAGTCAAAGGAGGAAGGAAAGGAAACGCCTATAATATATACTTATGCGCTAGTTTCTTCTAGGAGGTACTGTAAGTATAATTGCTCTGCGAAGAGGACACGGCCATGCAAATATTTTATTACAATTAGTTTTTGTGAGGAACTTGACAAGAAATATAATATTATAATAAAATTGTTGCTATCCCTCCTTTGTTAAAGTAGATGAGAGTGGTTCCTACACCAAAGTGAGTTTTGATTCTTTCAATGTATCAAATTGACCTAGCAAATATCTCTATATACATGTATACCGGTATACATTTCAAAGCCTTTAACAAATGACCCTTAGCGGTTTTACAAATTATTGTGATTTGAATGCAATTATTGATAAGGCACGGGTACAAAATAAAAACAAAGTAATATATAAAAGTTAAATTCTTGGACATAGTTTGTTTTGACTCCGTCTGTGTGAGACACCAATTTTTGTAAGTTGGAAATGAGCTAAACTGTATGGTTGAATCTATAAACGAAAATGATAATGGCAATCGGGAAGAACGACTGGAAACAAAGATCTCGACTTTAATTGCTTCTCACAAGACAAGACTAGCAACAAAAGGGTTTGGCATGTCGAGAAAGGACAAATAGAACATAATTCATCTAGTGCATTCTTATGGCCCAAGTATGAACTTTGTCCTCTGATTCATATTCCATACTCTCAAGTAATTACTTGATTTTCCACTGTTCACGTGTGCTGTCGGGGTGCACAATAATTATAGGCACTAGATAAAAATTTTTACACAATTTTTCGAAGATCTAGAGAGTACTTTGACATTTTGAATGGGTCTTTAGTTAATCTTTTCAGTTGCAAAGATCTTAAACTTTGAACTATCTCCGATAACTCCACGTGCACGAGTACAGTTCTAAATAAAAATGTTTAATAAGTAACATCATACAAGGACAAAACAAATTCGCACTGTCATTGTTACGCAATCTTGTAAATTCACAAAAACCCTTAAGTCTTTAAGAGGTTTCTTCGGTCTTGCGGACAGAAAAGACTGATAAAACAGTTCCATCCCTTCCCAAAAACCCTTCTCAATTTCATGTTATAAATTCTTCCAGCAGGCTAGAGATAAAAATTGCTGTCAAAGCAAATTCGTATATTAAATCGTGACTATTGTTGACCGACAGCCACGTTCATCTGTATTAAAAAATATCAGTGCAAGAATAGTATACGGTGGAAACAAAGATTATGAGATAAAGACCTGCGTGTTGACATTTCTGTCACTGTTCACGGCACGAGATGAAATCAGGTGATCTTGACGAACTGGCGTGATATTATGAATTGTATCGCAATGATCTTTCGTGTAATATTTTTTTTCCGCTTATTTTGTACCAATTGAGCATATCTATATACAAACACTAGACGTAACTTGTTTATGTAGCAGGCCGAAATTTGAATATATCACTGGTTCTTACTACACGTATCTATGTAAACTATCAGTATAGCAGGTATATTTATTCTATTGTTATTAACAATAACATACATTTCAATGATATCTGTTTATAGGCCGACCATTATCAAATGCTAACATGGGAAAGATAAGGGCCAACTTTTCCCCTTATCAAATATTTGCATCCATTAATTTTGTAAGACACTATCTAGTCATAACCCAAACTTATTAACCTGAACACATAACAAACATTGATGATCTGACCATTATTATGATGGACGAAAGATATTCCTGCAAACATGAAATACATGTAAATCATGAGGCAAAGGTGAGAGACGTAAGAAGATTCTAGATGTGAGCTTGAGCAAAGGTCTTGAACATGGGGTGCAAGCTAGCTGGAGTTGATTGGCCTGCAAGATTTAGCCCGAATTTTTTAGGGCTTGTAATTATCCGATACTGTTATCTTTTTGCATTATCTCTCCACCGTTTTCCATCTTCAGTTCTTTCATCTAAGCAATATCATGTCCAACCTTTACGGCTCTGCCACTGTCTATGGGAAGTTGCTGCACCATCTTCTAGAAATTTAAACATGGCTGATTTACCGCTTGTCTGTTTATCACTCAATACCTGAATTTGGATAATCATGAAAAGTAAACAAAGTTATAGTTTAATTGGCGTAAGGTAACAAAGACTGTTGATTGTTCTCCTACCCTTTTTAAATATTTTAGACAATTAGTAAAATATTAATAAAAATGCGGTTTTTTTTTTGTTTTTGTTTTTTTTTAATCATCAAATATGAGTTAAAATGTTTAGCTATATGGGGTTATTTATATTGATTTAATACTATCATTTTTACTCAGTTTGTAAATAAGCTCCCACGTTCGGCGGTTTATCCCTTAAGTAAGGAGGTCCGCTGCGCTACTGAGAAAGAGAAATTATGTACTAATCAATGTATCATAGTGGCGTATAGTGTAATTTAAAGCGCTTGAACATGTATTTACTGCAATCTACAGTATTTTGAAATCTTAAATATTCGATTAACGATATTTTTTAATCAATAAAAAAATAATTTACTCTCTTTGTTTTAAGCCTATTAGGGATTATAAATGAGAGATGGTGAGAAAGGGGACTGAAAGCTTCGTCCGTCTACACTAAAGAGCCGTGAAGGACAAGAGGGGGAAAACAAAAAGACGATGATGACCATGATAGTATTGCTGGTTATGATGATAATGATGACGTTGTTAGAAACATGGTGATATTTTTTTTTTATGATGCCGCACAGAAGAATAGTTTTTTCATTCGAAACATCAGAGGGCCATGGCTCTTTAAGTTTAGGTCTACATCTTGAAATGAGATCTTTAATTTAAGTGTGCTGGTATTACTTCCACTATTTTTTGTAAAAAAAAATCTAATCCATGCTAGGCCCTTTTAATTGCTCTTCACTCTGTGGGTATGATTTATAATGTTTTATAAGCTGAATAGCTTTGCATTCCCGTAAAGAAGTGCACTCTGGGCACTTTTTTTTGTGCGTGCAGGTCTAAATCACAAAAAAAAATTGGCGCGAAGAACCATCTCTAAAAAAATTAGATTGGGAAATATTATTTTTTTTTCAACTTTTTTTTTTCTACGCCCGATATTAGGATAAAAGTGCTTTTGGATAGTATCCAATGATCCTACGAGGCGTAATAATATCGTCACTATGCATCAAAGATGAAAGAAAGTTTTACCTTCACAGTAGCACTTTCGCATTCGCATTCGTATTTCTTAATGAGCGTTAACAAATGGCCTCAAAATCTGCTGTTTTATTGTAAAGTTTTTGTTAGGATTGATTTCGATTATATTCGTTTCAGATTTATATTAACTTCATTGGCAGCTTCTAGGCCTTTTAAAATATAATTATGCCAATCCTCACATATCAATTGATTTGTACCATCTTATAAGAATTGGTGGGAAACAATGCTACAGTATAAAAGTTAACCTTGGCTTCTGGTTAGGTTTATATCGCCTTAATGTTTATACCGTTTTTGTGCAGCTATTAAAAAAAATTGAGATACACATGTATAATATACACCTGCCAGTCCTCAAACATTTTATCCGCACCATCTCGTAGGATCTGGTAAAAACAATGCCATTTAAATCAAACCAATCTTGCACTCTGGTTGGATTTGTCTCCTTAGAAGTTAGATATTTCGTTGATAATGATATGTACACGAATATTGCAATGGCATACTTATTGTCTAGTTTTATCTAATTTTCATACGCGCCGGCCTGAAGTATATAAACTATCTAAAAACAGCTCTTGGTTCTTTGCTTTAACACTTTATGCTACAAAAAGTGAAACGGTGGCTTTCTTGGAATGTTCATGTTTAATCTAGTCAGCTTAGACTAGAGTATATACATCATTGCAAATATTTACTCTACCCATAGTTGTTTACAGCCCTTTCTTTCCTCATTGCGAAGCGTTTAGTTGCTGTAAAGGGTGTAGAGAATGAAACAGTAAAATATCATTGGTTGGAGACAGATTTTTTTAATCGGCCAATAGAGAATCAATAGGCTGGATTCTTGATTCACAAAGTGTTTTACAAAATGATTTTTAGACACTACTGGCTGATGCTCCAACAGAAAGGAAAATGATCGTCATATCTCGAGAATGCTTTAAGAAAATAATTTAGAGAAATATATGCAACAAATCGGCCGGCAAAGACATATGACTTCCTGTAATTTGCTGGCATGCCGGCGACTGATGCATATACCATGTTTTCAAAAGACGGTCATTTCTTATTTCACATTCCAATTATTTCGCTGAAAAAGTCCCGGAAACTAGTTTACATTTGTCACTTCTATTCTTTGTGTGTATATGTATATATATATATATATATATATATATATATATATATATATATATATATATATATACACACACACACACGAGTGAGAGAGAGAGGAGAGAGAGACAGAGAGAGAGAGAGAGAGAGAGAGAGAGAGATAGAGAGAGAGAGAGAGAGAGAGAGAGAGAGAGAGAGAGAGAGAGAGAGAGAGAGAGAGAGAGAGAGAGAGAGAGAGAGAGAGAGATAAAAAGTTGCACATACAATAACACATTAAACTCACACTCAGAAATATTTTGAAATCCCAATCAGTCTCTTTAGTTTGGCATTTATATGAACTTTTGCAGAGCTTCATTTGTAAAAGAATTCATTCAAATTGTTTAAAATTTATGGCTTACGTTGATATCAATAGAAATTTCAACTTTTACAATTACATGCATGATTTTAATACTTAGCTTATGCTTTTTCATCTCAATAAATAAAAAAAGCTTCTCTTACATATACAATTTAGAAAACTAATTTTTTTTTTTTGCAGTCCGAGACAATGGATTAAGAATATAATTTTATATGAATCGAAAAAAATGATCTGTTTTGTTTTCAAAACATTTCAGTATGATTAGTTGTCACAAATGCTTCAGCGCCTATTGGGAATACGATTTAACAAAGAGTTATGTCACTTTGTTGGAATCTGTGAGTTCTGTCCAACATTTCGGAGATCTAAGCAGAACTAAATTACATAACTTTATTCTAAATGTTCCCTCGAGTGCAGATTCTATGCTTCCCTTTTTTCTTTTCAAATTTCACACCGATGTCCATCTTTGCAGGCGCTTTCAATTCAAACACTAATGACAACTTGAAGTAGAGCTCATGACTTCCAACTTGCAAAATCAAATATCCCTTATTCAAGGAGATCTGTGAGGCCTAAATAAAATGCCTGGGGGAGGGGAGGGTTGAACTTGAGCGCCACATACTGGAGTCTATGCAAGGGGGTTGCGTGAGCATTTTTAAGAATTAGAGTTTAAATCCTGCAATTCGAGGTTATTGATAAGTGTTCATGGAAGGTTAAAAAAGAACACTATGAGATCACCTTCAAGGTAAAAGTGACTAAAAAATTCATTCATTATTGAGCCTGAAAAAAAAAATGGTGGAAAATTGGCAATTGCTGGCTATGTTACAATCTCTTCATGGATTAATTGTTGATGATCTAAGTAGAAGTATTTTGAGAAATGAAGTCTTATTTTAAATTTAGGATAAAAGACAGAAATACAAGATTGAAAATGCTCATACATATTTTAAATATTTATTCACCTCTCTTCTTCTTTCCTAAGGCTGACATCATCATCCTATATATAAAACAATAAAAATAGATGTTTTTGTTTCCTCCATTGATTAAAAAAAAAGAAAAGATGAAGCTTTTGTCAAATTTAGATACAGAAAGTTGCAAATTAAGTGGACATTTTGTTTACATCTACATTATGAAAGGCAACTGTCATTTTTTTTCTAAGCTAGCTCCTCCAAAATCACTCCATGCACAGGAATCAAGTTGACTGAAGTTTAAACTGCTAAATGTAGTCATTAAAAACAAAATAATTTTTTCAAAGGATTTAGCTTATAATATGCCCTTGAAAATTCATTGAATTTTGTTGCAAGTGATTTACTGCTTAATAAATCTATTTCAAGATCTGGAAATTCTGTCAGCCATTGTGAGAAAAGGACCAGCCATGAAGCTCCTTGGCAACCTCATAGCTCAAGGAACAGGCTATAGCCTCATAAACAACACACAATGACTCATCTGAGGCTAGCATTTCAGTTGTATTGCCCAGAATTGATGATGGGTTAATCTAGATCTAGAATGATCTGATGTACAATTTAGATTGAATATATTATTGTGAAAAGACCATATACTAAATAAAAATATGAGACAAAGAAAAGATTTTCAAACCAATAAATTGCTTCAATTAGAGCTATGTATATTATAGATCCAAAATCCAAAACAGTAAATTTGTACATCAATACTTTTTCATATTGAAATCATACTTGATTATTTGATTAAGTCTTGGTTTAAGAAGATAAAAATAGTTTTATCAGCACAATTGCCTTTCTCTTATCCCTTAAGAAAACAATCTGTGTCTTATTTTTATCAAAACAATCAACCTCTCTACATCCACAAAATGATAAACCCAAAAGCTTTCCAACAAAAAATTTAAACTCAATGATACTTTACCTTCAATGTTAATTCTATACATTTTAAAGGTTTTATTTACATTATAAACAAAGCCAACACACAAGGTAATTCCAAAGGCATGCAATTAAAGTATTCCAAGGATAAAAATTTCTTGCCATACCTTATCTTTTGTATGGGAAGTCATGATTGTCACATATATATGACTCATTCTCAAAAGGTCGTGTCAATTTTTGAACTTGAGGCTCTATTTTCATACATAAAATGTATGTTTCTAGTAGTATAAGCATACTAAGGATGGAATAAATTTATTTCAACGATAGTTGAGCATCTCTCTTTTGAAAGAAAGCTATATTTTTTTCAATATTTTCATAAATACTTTGATGTAACAAAAACACAAATTTTGCCATATTTCATAACTTTATTTTACTTAATTTTCAAAAGATAAATTGAGTTGTTCTGTGTAATTCTGTCTAAATATTGAACTGAAAGTTAAAATACTTTTGTAGGGAAAACAAACTGTGTTACGTTACATCTAAGTCAATCATTGCCATAGAAGGGTTTTTTTTTTTGTTTCAACAGTCATATAAATTCATTAATAAATGCTCATTTTGGGTACTTATTGTCAATATCTGTTCACATCAAACAGAATATTCTTATTCAAAAATAAAATAACCCCCCCCCCCCCATTTTGTTCTCAGACATATTGACATAAATTGTGTCACCAATACATCTAAGTACTAAGACAAAATATAGAGCTTTGTCTCTTAAAATTGCCCTTATGTATAATTCAAGGTAGATTGAGGCCTACTTAAGTTATTACAAGCACTAAATGGAAAAAAATATCTATATTACAGTTTTTGTAACAAAGATCTAGGCTCTTAATCTAAACTGCCTCATACACATTCAAACTAGTAATTATAAAAAAACAAAAGCTCTTTGAACTTTAAATTTCCTTTAAAATCGCTTTTTAGATAAATCTCCTAAAGATGAAATGGACGAAATAGTTCTAGGGTACTCAGACATATCAATGATTGAAACCTAGCTTGTGTCACACATATCCATTTTGCTTTGATAGTGTCCAATTAAATACATGTATAAATAGTTTTAAATGCAAATGCTATTGAAGATTTGAATATTATCTAAACAATATGATTCAGTATAAAATCTAATCACGCTAAGATATCAGTGTATTTATCCCATTTATATCTCAGAGGTATGTATCCCTAGTCTTAGACATATCATGTGTCAGTGCATTTAAACAAAATGACTCAATTAAAAAAATCTTCTTGGAAAGTTCTTTGTTCCTGCTTTAGCCGAAGTGGGCTTTATTAAGTTTTCTATCGAGAGTAGAAAATTCTGATAGTGTCAGATAATCAAAATAAGCCTTAGTGAATCAGTGACAGCTGCGATCCTAGTCATATCTCTATGACACAAGCATGGAATACTGAGGAACAGACCTTCATTTTCAGCTGTTGATATAACATTATGCCAAGGTAGCTTCTAAAATAAAGTTTGATGCATGGCAATGCTGGTGAATCAGATTGGATCGATTATCATATGTCGTTGAGGGTTGTAAAAGGCTTTTATCTCAACGGACCATGATGACACAATTCAATACGTCTAAGTAAAGCAGGAAAATATGTTTGTCATTGCAAAACAGTGTTCCTTTCCTCAATAGTGAATCTAGAATAACATTTTTAATCATTCCTTTTGTAAAATCAATTACCATTTTACTCTGAAAATGAACTAGACAAAAACTAGAGAAAATCACCACCCAAAAATGTAACAAAAATCCACAAGAAGAACTGTGTTTTTTAGTTTTGAGCATCTCATAAATTTTACAAGACACGCATGAACAATGTGAAATTGTTGAAAATATCTCTTTATTATATGTCGAAAGTGTAGGACTTAAAAAAAGTAGTCTTCAAGCTGTATTTTTTTCTCATAATCTGATATGTTGTGACTATCATTGAAAAAGGTACCTTTTGAGAATGAGTTATATATGTTATGAAACAGTTGCATGACCTCTTGGAAAGATAAGTTTAAATCTAATTTAGATCTTGATTGAACATAAGGCATCATTTTCATGTGAAAACCACTAAGCCTTCTTAAAAAAGAAAACAAAAACAAGAAAAACATGTTTCTCTACAAAACAGCAACATAACTTTTCCCCCTTTCATCTACAGTTATTAAAAAGAATGTCATATGTAAACAAAATTCAACACAAAAGCTACACAGTGCATTAACTACCTTGTGCAGTTTAAAATATCACTGTCCAGGACAAGACACCCTCTTCTGACTGTCATGTCTGACAGACCAGTTTAATTTGAGGTGAGACTTCAAGAAAAACACCTTTCAATAAATATTATAAAAAAAATAACACATCTCAAAGCAATATAAGTTCTAAAAATTTCAAGCTTTTTACAATTAACCAGTTGCCAAATAACGATCATAAGAAATTTTTATAAAATGATATAATTACATACCCATGTTATAATTAGTAGCAAAAACACATGAAAAGCTTTCCTTGGATAAAGTCATATATATATATATATATATAGTTTGACGTCATATCTATGTTTGGAAAATATTCTAGGACATATGAATTTTTTCATATATTTCTCCTTTTGAATTATTGACACAAAATTTTCAAGGTGATTTCATGGCAAAGAACGAAACTAACCCATTAGGGCAATTTATGAATCATTTACCATATTATTCTCACATCATTGGAGATCTTTGGAATTGTTTGTAAGAACAATACAATAAGGCATGGTTTGAAGAAAGATGTTTAAAATATCTCAATATTCAAATGTGATGCACATTAAAAAGCAAGCCATGGATACTTCAATCAGACTTTGCAAAGCGAGCTAGCTTAGCATTTGTTGACTGACTCAAGGGAGCTTTTTTCCCCAACTCTGGGTCTGTTTTTATTCTCTTAGGTTCTTCTCTGACTGCCTTTTGATGTTCATTTTCTTCTGTAGGCATTTTCCTTTTCTTGGCTGCTTCAGATGTAGTGACAGCTGCATTTTCAGATTTTGCTTTTTGAACCCAGACCTAAGAAGGGAAAAAAAATGTAAGTAAATTTGTCTCAACTTCTTAAGGAGAGGTACATTATAATAGTGACTCAATAAATGAGATGCAAAGGATTGCTTTCTACATTAACTTTTAAGATTGAATTATTAAATAGATAAAATGTTCATTGTATTCACTTGAAAAAGAAAATCATAAACCTTAAAATGCTTTCTCATTCAAATCAATTAATTTTCAATTGTCCTTTAACAAAAATCATACAAAATATTCTGAACTTCCACATTTTTGAAGATTTGCAATTTCAGAACGTGTGATTTTCTGATCAGGTTGTTCATGCGACTCAGCTTAAACTGGGCATTGCTTTGTTGCATCGAAACTATCAGTATCACATGGATTATAAACCAAAAGACACCATTAAAAAGCCTAATTCTTGCAGTTTTGATTAGTGTATAATATGTTCTGTTAAGTGTTACAGAAAATACATTCTGATCTTTTCCCGATTCTGAAAATGTTCACAATTGGCTTAAATCTGAGAGTTAGCATACGCTGCTTCACCTTTGAAAAATATAGTGCGATATACATTTTTGATGGAGTGCAGTTATTTTTATTGAGAGAAGTTTTACATTAAAATTTTTAAAGTTGAATTATTGAGTGAGAGCATAGGAACTCAATTTTTAAAACAAATTATTTTCAAGTTCCCCATTTTTCTTTCAAAATAAAGTGTGGTCAAAGAAAATCAATTCAGTAGGTTCATGTTCCAGCAAACAAAAAGAGAGCCTTCCACTAATAAAATCTTTACATTTCTTGCTGACCCGCAAACCAAAGAGACCAAAAAATACAGTAGCTACTGGCTCATATGGACACTTTCCTTGCCTCTACGATTGGAAACTGAAATATATATATATATATAAATATATATTTTTTTTTTCATAAAAATTAACAATAATTTACATGCAAATTAAATGGTGCATTTTAGAAAACTGTTGAAACCAAGCAAATTGTAGTATATGTCATAATCTAGATATGATCAAGCTTTCAGTCTAGCATCAGCCTACATTAGAACTATCACAAAGAGGCAATATTACCTTCAAAAGTAAAGATTTGATTTTCATTATTGAAGTTGTAATATCATTCTAAATAGGTCTATTTTTTGACATCCCAATTTTTATAATATGAATATTTTATGGTGCTTCATGGTGAAAACCGTTGTGAAGAGTTACGTTTCAAGGCTGCCCTCTCTGTCAATTTGCCTCATGATCGTTTTGTAAGCCTAAATGATGTTCATGTATGTCAGAGATCTCAGTTGAGTGCGTTCTGGACAGCCAAACTTACTTTTTTGTATTTGAAGCTTGAATTTAATAGCATCAATTACATAAAAACACTCTCTTGTTGAGTATGTATAAACCTTCTAATGAGGAAAAAGTAAATGTGCTTTCTGTGGGTGTAGTCAGCCTCCATTATTTTCTATGATGAAAAAAATGGCAAATTGTCTCTTTTTCTTTTCCTGATGAATAAAGGTTGAATTTTCACTTATTCCAATTTTGGGTTGATAAAATTTAAGTTGCTTCTTTTTATCAATAAAATTTGCGTATAAAACATATAAAATGATGAAGAGAAAAAATAAACAAGTTTGGGTGTTTTCTTCATTCAATATGAGTCCCCCAAAAGCATAACAGGCAATTTTTCGAAATTTCAAAATTCAATAGCTTTCATAAAAAAAAAAACTTTAGAGTTGAATAAAATACTAAAATTCACATAATCAAAAGATCTCTATAGAACCATAGCAATGTGGAACCTAACTGCAATCATATTTTTTTAGCTTGGAGTTCCTAGTATTATAAGAGAACCTTGTTGATTTTTGAGGAAATGAGTCTTTATAAATATTTCAATGTTTAGAGTTTTGCTTCTCCTCGAACATAAATAAATAAGAGAATATTTCATTCAATGGATGAATCCTTAAGTTCAGAATATGTGTAGCTTTATACCTGTCTGTCTTCTTTTGACATAGCCCTGAAATCTTCAGCAGCCTTTTGGACTAAGTCTTCATCTGATTCCTCTGGATGGGCATTCCTTATTTCTTCCTTGTTGGCTTCAAACCACAGGTCAAAGGCACTTGCTTTTCTACACAGAGAGAAATAAGCTCATGACACTAGGACACTTAAAAAAAATGCAAGCTTTAAAAATTCAACATAAGAACAATTGATTTCAGAACTGTTTTCTTTTAAATGTAGCATTCTTGTTCAGTTATTTGTTTAATTCTATCCACCACACCCAAATAGGCTTTCTTAGGTTACAAATAAATTTTGTCACAGTGACTTATTAAATTATACCACTTTCTGGATTGTCACTTGAATCTATGCTTTTGAATCATGGATAGACATAGAAACTTTTCCTAGTTTATATGAGAGAAAAGAAGACAACAAAACTAGAAAGTTTTTTTTTCTCTTTCCTAATACAAACAGATATTAGGTAGGTAAAAGTTGTATTAAATGCTTGATTTATGACAAATTTTAATCTTTTTTTGACACAATATATTTCTCTTATATCTAGTTAGAATACAAGACTTCAATATATATATGCCTTGCATACAACAAATGGATATAAATAAACATTTAGACAATCAAGTTAATTTGATAAACAGTCTAGCAGTTTTTAGGATTAAGAAGCTGTAAAATTTTTTTTTTTTTTAACTTTCTTTTATTCATTTTATTCCTAAAAAAAAACTGTATGAAACTTGAAAACAGTAAACCAAACTTAAAATATATCAAAATGTCACAGCAAACATCAACTCCTTGGTTTTTTCACAACATTAGCACATAAATACAAAAAAAAAAAAAGAGCTTGTAGGCTTTGAAAACTCAAACCATAAAGCACTATTAAAAGTAGAACTTTGAGATAGACCAATGTTTCTAATGAATTGAATGATTAATGGAACAGGAAGGCAACAATATTCAGTTCCACACCCTGCCACACACAAAGATTTAAAAAGTTACTTCTTCATAGGCTGGTTTTCCGATTTTCCTTCATCTATATTTTGAGAAGCCACCTCATTCTTTATTTCTGGTGCTGCAGTCTTAGTTCCTTTGCTGAAACCTAACTTGGTCTGATTGCCACTTGGCTGAATTGATGAACAAAAAAAAAAAGCTTTTGCAAATCACAGCATATGAAGCTTGTGGTGAAAAAAAGAAACGAACAAAAAATCAATAAAAAAACAACAATTTTGTCTTTCAACTTGAGTGAGCTTTGAACACACAAAATTTCAGTGTCTGCAGACTGATTCTCATTCTAATCTCAGTGAGTGGTGAAGAATTGAGTGTGCTTGGCTTTTTCAAAAACTCAAATCTCAAAGTTTAGCACCATTCCCCTTGAGGAAAAAAATGTCTTTGATCCTAGTTCATCTGACACATTTATAGCTTTTATCCCTTTCTTAGAAGTCATTTTTTTCAGATTGGTGTTACTGCTAACAGGATCTGATATAATATTCTTACGTATATAATGCACTATCTTTTGGGTAGCACTGCAAAAATGAAAAAGTTTTTCAAAAGTTTAGAATGTTTTGATTTCACATAGTAAAATAAGTGAGATAATTTGGAAAGACTAAGCATATCATGAACTCATTGTTCTCTCAAAATAGGAATCAGAATCTCTGATGTTACCTTTTTGCCAGACTTCTTAATACTGACAGGAAGAGGGACAAAAATATTTGAAGCTTTTGGCGTTGTCTTTTCCATCTTGTCAAATATTTGGGTGCCCTTCACCGATTTCCTATCTGCAGATCCAGTGACCTTTACCAAAAAAGGAGGCAGCTATCTGATTATCCTAGATAAATATATGCATGTCTGTTTAACGCAAATTTAAGATTTTGTTAATAATGAACTGCAAAATTAAAAACAGTTAAAACTGATAAAATTTTAAAGCGAATTTTATAGAAAAATAAATGATATATATTCATCAAAGAGTATTGACTGACCTGAACATACAATAAAATATCTCATCAATGAAAATGTTTTGAATGTAAAATGATGCAAAAGGAATTAACCTTAAAAAAAAAACAACAAACCTTGAAGGGATTTAAGCGACCACTTGGTCTTTCTATTGACTTTGCACTCTTTTCTACTTTAGTGACCAAGCATGGACCTGCAAAAAAAAAATAAAAACAATTAAGCATCATTTTTGTGTGTTTATAAAACCTTTTGTAATAAGTCTATCTGGTATATGAAGCCAACTACTAAAAATATCATAGAGTGAAAGCAAACAAACCACCTGAAATTTGCTCTGGCTGAGAATCTGTATCCATTGTTTCACATTCCTCTTCTTCATCACTCTCATCATGTCTCAAACTGAAAATAAATTAAAAAAAAATGTACAAGCTTTATTGATGCCTCCATGAAAGGTTACATATGGTCAAGTTTTACAAAAAAAAAAAAAAATAATCTAATGCAAAAGAAAAAAAAATATTCACTTAGTAAAAAAAAAAATCAAAAGAAGAAAAAATAACCTGTCATTAAGATAAATTAATGATGCACAGACCTGGCATTTTCTGCATTAAATTCCTCTTCAGCCAGATTTATTTCATCATCCTCTTCTTGCTGCTGCTGCCTAGTGTTAATGTATTCATTGACTCGCTCAGCAAGCTGCATACGCCTCAACCTCATTGCATATGTGGCGGCTATCTGGAGAAGACTTTGGTCTCCCATCATCTCACAGACTTCCAGGGCGCGGAAGTCCCGCTCTGACTTGGCAGCAAACTGATAGATTTTATGAATAAAAAGAAAAAACATATGTAAGTTTCACTCAAAGATTTGAAAGATCTATGAGACAGATAAAAAACATAATGTTAACAAAATATAACACAAATAAAATTTATACATATCCATTTCTGTCTTTAAACTTATAGCCAATATAATGTGATGTATTTCGTATCAACGTCAAAAAAAAAAAAATGAAAATTTTGGTAGATGGGTAAAATTTCTTTTGTCCTTAACTCTTCTAACCAATACCAACTCTCCTTTCTGCCTCTTACTAGATAATCAAAGTTTAAATATCTTATTTTTGAAAAACTAAAGAATACTTTGCTCTTAAGCTATTATTAAAATAATTAAAAAAAAAAGAAACACAGAATCCTGGTATGATATTACTGTGCTCAGGTAAAAACAAAGTTGTGAAGAAAACCATTACCATTTAAAAGTAGCAAGTTTTTCCTGGTTTCAAAATTATAAAATTTTTGTGCCTTCTCACCGCAAATAATTTCATTAAATCTTCACGAACAGCTTTATTGATTTCTTCACAATCCTCAATGTGCAGATAAGCCAAGGATCTAGAGATCAAGGAATTGCGTTGGTAAGCCTCCTGTAATAATAATGGAGAGGAGAAAAAAGAATTTAGCAAAATAAGCTAAAAAAAAACTAATTTGCTCTGCATTTGCCTTAGTTACTCTAAACATATTGTGCCCACACAAATTATATCCTCATTAATTTTGTTCCTATGTAATGAAAAAATAAAAAAAATGTCTATACCTCATCCAAGATCCACTCAGAATCTCTTGGCATGATATTGTCACAGATTTGAAGTAATGAAAATTTTGTTTACTCTTTTCTCCCTAAAAACCTCAAAATATAATGGGGGGGGGGGGGGAGAGAGACAGGAACCCAAACAAAAAACATATGAATTTTCACCTCATATTTGCTTTTTTCAGATTCCATATCACAAAGAGACATCTGGAGTGGTAATACTGCTAGAGCTGGTCGAGGCAAGGTAGCTGGAAAGCGTGAACCTTTACACGGTATACATCTGATTGAAAAAAAAATATAAAAAACACTTTGTATGTTTAAAACAATGAACACAAAGGCGATCTGCTTGGATTATGGAGGTAAATTAAATGCTCCATAACTACTGATACCAAAAATATTAATGTTCTTTCAGATACTATTTTCCCATTAACAGATATGAATGCTCTATTTCCATTTTTCACAATAAATTTTTAATTCATAAAATACAAAAACAGTTAAATAAAAAAAAGAACATAAAAAATTGGTCCTATAAATTTGCTTTAGCTTGAAGGTATTTTCCTTGGAAAACAATAGTATGTTTCCTGCACCAAATATACATCTACCGAAATCATACTAATTTTTGAACAACCAATAAAGTTCTTATTACCTGATCTGCTGCTGTTTTAAACTGATGCTCACAAGCCAGTAGTGATCAGACTTTCCCTTAACCTAAGATTAAAGTTAAAGAAAAAGAGCAGCTTGAATATTTCTTTCAGTTTAAAAAATATTCATGCTTACATTAGATTCACTTGGTACATTCAATACACCAGTAAATATAATTGTCAGACCAGGCTCCTAGTGCTCTGGTATAGTCTGTGCAGAATGATAGAGCTCAGAATCTTTTTTTTTTGTTGATGGAAACGGTCCTAACTGTGCTTAAGTTAAAACAATCTACATCTAAATAAGGCATTTTCACTAGCATAAAGTATCTTATCTATTAACCATCTTACAAGCTGCCTTGTATTTGCGACTGGCACCCAACAATGCTTGTCCTGTGTCCTTACAATACCTTCTACATCCATGTAAAAGGGAGCACCTTCATCAGAAAACCTGAAAAAAAAAAAAAAAAAAAAAAAGGTTGGGTTGGGTTGGGGTGGAAAAGCAAAATTGCATATCTGGAAAAGAAACCCACTATTTTGCATAACTTTAAAAAAATTCTGATCAAAGATAACAGATCAAATTATCTAAAAGATTTCAACAACTAACCCCCCCCCAAAAAAAAAAAAAAAAAAAAAAAATCTACACCAGTTTTACACCATTAATTACAAAACCAATTTTTGTAGGCCATTGTTTGTTAAATACTTTTTTCCAAAATAACAAAGAGGATGGTTATAAATATAAAAAGAATCTTTTTAACATAGAATTTACAATGTCACCATACTTATTTTTACTTGTCTTTTGTAAATTATAAAGTCTATTCGAAAATTATCAGCCCCAAAAATAAGATAAAATGTTTTTTGACAATTATGCACTCAGATAGAAAAGAGATATCTCATAATGTAAACTGTCATGATATATCTCCTCCAAAGAAAATGATGCATATATCCTTTCCCCTTCATGCACCTGCCCAAAAAAATGCAAACAAATTTAAAGAGTCTGTCTAGAATTAAGTGAAACACAGAGTTTTTTTAGGCACCTGTCTGACAGTCAGTTTCACAGATCAGAGCAGAACATATCCCTTAGAAGTGCTCAACCTATAGACAGGAATTAAAAATTGTGTAAAAAAACAAAACATCAGAATGATTAGTGCCTAATGACCAGATTTCCTAGTGTTTGAAAAATGTAAAAGAAGGAAGACATCCATGCCATTAGTAAGCTTTATTTTCTCACCCAAGCCATGCCAATTTTGAAGCTCGAGACAGTGGTAGGGCTTCTCCATTTACTATAACTTTGAATGATGACCCTTGCCCTATTCTCATCAAATAAACTCCCATGCACTGATCCCCAGGTATTGGAGACAATCCTCTGTGATAAGCAACAAGGAGCCTGTCTCTATGAGAAGCCAAGGAAACAACATCACCAGGCAGGGTGAAAACATGACGCTGGAGACCACCGATGGAAAAGATTCTGATTGTGCGGGAGTCTGTGGCTAGTGCTGCCCACTTGTCACTGACTGTTATGGCCTGAGATTTAAAAAAAAAAATTTTTTTTGGAGAAAATTACGCTCTATAGCAGATTTACCCTTCATTGCAATACAAAATGATTTAAAATATTGTTCATCATAAAATATAAGCTTGAAAAAAAAAGAGCACAGCTTATTATCTGCATCAATGCTGGGATGTTATGAACCTGTGCATAAAAAAAATCAAAGCATATAATCTACCATTCCCGCTTAAGAAGAAGCAAGCTGCAAAATTTCCTAACGCTGTGACAATTTTACCTTTACAATCTATGAGCATAGAATCTGCGTCTTACAAAATTTTTTTCATGTGATCCATTTTGAAGATATTTCAGTAGCCTTACTGTATTGAAAGCTTAAAAATGATACACACCTGAATATTTTCTCCCTCAGGCATATCATAGGACCACTCTTTATGACTGTCCCAAGAGCCGAAATGCATACAAAGAAGCTTGCTGAAGAAAAGGAAAAAAGTGGGATGTACGCTAGGAAAGTTCTGCAAATTTGTAGATTGTTTCAGATATTTTTATGGGGAAAATAAAGGACCCATTTTACAACTTTACATAAGTTACAAAAATATATTACAACATTACAGTCGCACGAATCTAAAAAAAAAACAATTTTTATTTTTACCTTGGCCCATCCCCAGCGCCATGTGAAGCAAATACAACTGCCTGACTTGAAAGATCTGCCATCTCAAAATCATTCTTATTATCAATATGCAGAGCATGATGTGTGGATGTATCGTGGAACTCTACATCAATTGAGTTTTCATCATCAGTTACATATTGCCTGATGATGCCCACAGAGTTCCAAACCTGCAAGAGGCAATCGCATTGGTAAGCACTTAAAGCTATGAAATATAAAGAAAATTAAAATTTAAAAAACATAGGGAATACACTGCAAATTAAAAAACCAAAAGGAAAAATAACTGAATATCTTTTCAGTTCCTATAGTTAGAAGAAATCTTCAAATACCTTAATGAGACTATATATATATACGAACATGTAAAAATATAGAAGTAAAATCTGCAACTTACACTTTAATAAAGTTTGGTAACTAATATACAATGTCTTTTCTCAGAAAAAACTGCACAATCTTCATCCACAGTCGTATGCAGATATTTAAAAAAATAAAGTCAAAAGAAATCTTTGTTAGACTTTCGAAACTTTCTGTGAAAGTACTCACCATAAAGCGATTTGATAGATGTTCTGGAGTTGACCCTGGCTGAAAAGGAGCTTGCACTGGTGGAAACGATGGAGCTGCTGGACCTTGTTGCACAGGACGGGAATCTTCAATTTTACTGCTCACAACAGAGGCTGACATTGAATAAAAAAGGACAAGTTTTATGTTTTCTTTTGTTCTATTTCTTCTCATTTACCGATCTTTAGCTTATATTGTTTTGGTAAGAAGAGTATTTGCATCATTTAAAAAAAATATATATAAAAAAAAGTAAGCCTGTTTTGGGCAATTTTTTTTTATGATAATGCCTAATTATTTTTTTTTGCACCCCTACATTTTCTCTAAAAATACTCACACATAAAAACATGAATTAGAGAAGAAAAAAGGTCTGCATTGTCACTAAATGATCAATATTCATCCTCAAGTTTTGCTAAACAAAGAGCATTAATATTTAAGTGAGATGTAAATAATAAAATTTTTCCCCCATAATTTTCATCAGCTACTTTCTTTCCCTAATGTTCAAAAGAAGTTTAGTCTCCATGGGTGTCAACTGCAATCTTATTTTGCTTCGGTACTACTATATTTTTCTTCAGAGCACTCATTATAAGAAATTGATAAATTAAAACCAAAATTTTCAAAACAAATAAACTTAAAGACCATACTAAAAATAATGGAACATTTGACTTGCTAGCACATGGTGAGCATTCCTCAATTTGTGAAAATTTACAGTGAAGCTGAGTGTAGACAAAATAAACAACTTTGCTTAAAAAAATGTAAGAAGGCAACTTTTACTCTGTTTCTATTTCTTGCTTATGATCAGGGCTTCAATAAAGTGCAAAATAAGCCAGTTCAAATTGCATGAAATATAAGAAAAGTAATTCTATGATCATTCAACTTAAAAATATATTTACAGAGGAAGAAACGAAATATAAATAAACTAAATCACTGAGGAAAATAAAATGAATTACCTGCATCATCATTGTCATTTTCTTCTGGAAGCAAGCTCCTTTTAATGCTGCCAATATCTATGCTGTTTTCTTCATCTCCATCATCAAGGAATTTGTTAATTTCATCAAGATCTGCACCCTCTCCATTTGCTGAAGCCAGAATGTCATCATCATCAGCATCATTAAAGGCATTGTTTTCAGCTGCTTGATTAGTGTCACTTGGCTGAGTGAAAAATAAAAAAGACATGTTTTAGTTAAATAGAGGCTGCATAAATTGCATTTTTAACTAAACATATTTCTGTGCAGAAGTTGGCAAACTTAGTAAGAGAAAACTGACAGACATTTAAAGATCATTTTGGAACATATAGATTAGTAAGTACATTTTGTCTAATATGATAATATATCACTTTTTTTTTAGTTTTCTCACCTTACTTGTTGCCACCACAGTGTCCAGGAATCCAAGCTGACCCTGAAGAAAAACGGTAACAATATGTTCTTGTGCAGGAAAATCCATATTTTTAAATGTAAATGTCTTAATAAATTCATTTGGTAAGTACAAGTATGTTACAATAAATGATAGAATTAAAATATTTATGCAACAAAAAAAAAAAAAACCAAAAAAAAACCCCCAACTAAACAAAACAAAAAAAAATCGAACAAACCCATATTTCATTTGAAACAACCTTGCATATATGCATTGCTTTTTAATTTTAATTGTTTTTTTGAACATACCTTGAACTTAAAGAGTCAGAAATTATGCATTGGCTGGGAAAAAGTTAAACTTTTCTTACTTAATTTTTTTTAGGCCCAACTTCTTTTCAGTTTCTTTGCATACATACAATTAAAACTTACAGAATTGTCACAAAATGCCACTTCACTCTGATTTTTGGGATTCCAGGACATTGAAGTTATTGACAAGCGTTTTGGATGAGAGTGCCTAAATTAAAAAAAGAATAGCCAATGCATTAAACAAAATTTGGAAAGTGAAACCCCTAAATAGATCATGCAATGTGTTTTCTCATTAATCTTTTAGCTAAGGCTTTCCAGTTGAAAGATTTTGACCCCTTTAATTTAGTTAATATGATTCTTTCTTTTTTACTTATTCATCTTGCAAATGCATATAAAGATAATATTTAACTGAATGTAATATGCAGGATAATTACGTGACATGAGACACAAAAGATAATTTACACATGTATTTTATATGGGCCTCCAATACCATCTTAAAGGGCTTGGGTGCCTGATGGGTTCAGCAAAGAAGTATAAAAGTAAACCACTGTCAAGTATTTGCCCCTTTTTGGCAATAATTCCTTGCAGCTTTTATGCAAACCATCACATAACCTGTATATTGAAAAATTGCTTTCATGAAATTCAAGTCCCCTGAAAAATTTCAAGAGCATACACCTAGTACTGTAAGATAACATTTATCTAACAAGGCATGAAATTGTAGGATTTGCTAGCATCCGGCCTGCATCCAATAACTTGCAATTGTACCAGACAAGTAGGAAAAAATAGCAAAAATAACTCTTTACTACATATGGTCTAAAAACCTTTTAACGCTATAAACTTGAAGTCCATTCAGATAAAACAACAAGGATAAAAAAATGTCACAAAAACTATAATTTTCACCTTTGAAGTAAAAGAAAAATTCAAGTCTAGATAAAAAAAAAAATTGGAGATTTGCATACTTGTCTATGAGCTTCATATCCTGCCAGTGATAAATCCCCATTTCACCATTGACACAACCAAAGGCCAAGTACGTTCCATCTTGAGACATAACCATTGTGTTGATTGCCTGTTGAAGATACAAAAAACATTTGAGTTGAAACAAAATCATTACTTAGGAGCAGTATTAACTGAAGAAGATATTTTTTAATTAAATAAAATAAAACCAATGAAATTTCCTCTACAGTAATTCCCAATTTGTAGAAGATATGTAGGTCAGAAGAACATCATAGACATTTACAGACTGGGAGCAATTCAAACAATCAATCTCAATTAATTTAATGATTTCAAGTATATCATTCGTTTTGTTTTTGCTCAGTCTTGCCTCTTTTAGCACATTGATTATCCACTCACCTCTTTGACATCAGAATGTTGAATTTTCTTTATGACCTCCCAAGATGAACGAAGGCAGACATGGATTTCATTTTGCACTGGGATTAACAAAAACTGAAAAAAGAAGAAGAGAGGTCATTACATTATATATAATTTAAAAAATGATGAAAGCTTTTTAAAAAAAACCCATATTATTTAATATGTTAAAGATTCACGCCTTATACAATGGGAGATGAATATAATATATAATTGTCAACGCAAATGCCAAAATAAAATTTACAGGAAGCTTTCTTGATTTTTTGTGTGAAACTAAAAGAAAATAGCAAATATGAATTTAAATTTAAAAATGCATTATCTTTTTTGCAGCCAAAATGTGCTACCACCTACGTAGATGAAACAATATGAATGTCCAAAGACTGATTTTACAGCATACTTACATCTCCATCTTTTGACCAGCACATCTGACATAAGGACTTTGCTTGGCTGTAAAACAAAACAAATCGTTAAGTCAGTCCAATTAAACCAGAGAGTAAGGGAGTAAGCAGAAATTATTTACGATATGGTAAAAATTTTGCTTAAAAAAAGAGAAAAAAAACCCAACCAAACCAAAGTCAGGGATGTCAAGGGTGGTTTTTCTTTTAGTTATAAACAAATTTGTCCATTCTACCAATATTAATTCAGCTTCTTCCAACTCTCTCTATGTTGGTAGACTGCGTGATATTTGTAAGCCAATCATGCCCCGAAATTCACCTGCTGAGTCCCCTTTTATTGTCATTAAGTTTAGCATCAAGAAAGTTTTGTGGAAAGAGGATGTGAACTGAAAGTTTTGAAGTACTTGGTAGAAATGCTGTTGGTTGGCCATGTCTTTGTCATTTGAAGAGATCAATTCTCTTTTAAAATGAATTGATATAGCAATAAGCATCAATAGGGTATAAAGGGCTAACAATGGTTATCTAACATACTGTTTCAGATCTTGTCTCATTTAGATGGTGATGATCATGAAGTAGAATTGAATAATAACAACCACAATAATAATAATAATAACTATAGGACACTTATATAGCACCTTTTCTCTTACAAGATTAAGGTGATATATAAAAAAAAATCCATTAAACTCAGCCAAAGTTTGTACATGCCGATAATATTAAAATTGGATTCAATAAAAATACATATGATCCTAAAAATAACAAGGCATTCTAATTAAAAAAATGTCCAAGCAGTGAAGAACACAGCTTAATATATAATTCGTATGATCAACATGATGCAAAAAAATTAAATCATTGATAAATGAGATGTGATAGGGATAGAAATTTTTTACCACCAATAAACATTTGTGAAAATTGAATGATGATCAAATTCTGAGTAAAATCTTGCAAAATACAACTGAGGCTTCATTCTTTAAAAGAAGCATCTCACCTTGGTTCACTGCACTTTGTGAGGAGGTTCAAAGACTTTTCTGTAGTTCCATCATGGATGCCCCAGATTTTGACAGTTCCATCACAACTTGCACTTGCCTATTTCAAAACATAAAAATATAAAGTTATAGAAGAGGGAAAATAGAGAACAAACAAAAATTCCATTGATTCAGATTAAAGCAGGAAGAAATAAGGCCATATCAAAGCAAATATCTTTACAATTAAATTATAATGAAGAGCTTCCTACAGGTCCAAAACTATCGAAAAGCAATTTACATATATATTAGTTTATCATATTACAGATTAAGATAAAATTTTCTATGATTTAAATCTTATTTTATATTTCTTGTAGAAACTCATGAGGAAAACCTAATTTCAAAAGTACTGTATGAGACAAATGAAATCACTTTTCCATACATTCTGAGATTCCTTTAAAGAAAATCTATCTCATCAAAGTTTTGAAAATTAGAAAATGTTTGTGCAATAGAGGTATTTCCATTAAGGCTTTTGGGAAACCACCTGATATTTTATAGAAAGGAAAGTACCCTTCTTTATTTTTGTTCATAATAAGCATGACAGGCTATAGTACTGGTATGGATTTTAATCAGAAGAATGTTGTTTATTTGCAAAATTTCTTGAAAAGTTGAAGTGTTTCTATGATTAATTTCGAGAAAGAAGATCTTAAAAGCGTATGTAGCCAGACTCATAAGATAAATATATTGAAGTGAATCCAGACGGTTAGTTTAAGAGCAGAAGTGCCATCATAAGACAAACTGACTGTGGCTGTAGGTGAAATTCTTACTTTATTTTTTAGCTAACATTCCTATTCGCATAAATCTTAGTATTTTCCTCATCTAATATTTGATCTTTGGACTGAATTTTCTTTGACTGCTTAAGTGACAGGATAAATACATCTACCAGGCATAAGTGAACTTCAGGTAAACACTCATCAGCTGACTGTTATGTGCTGTGTATAAGTAGGGTTTGTTTTGCATTAGCATGGCGTACCATCATTGGCAACAGTGGAGCCAATGAGGGTAGGCTATTTCAAATCTAAAAGTAGTTTACTTTTATATATGGGTGAATTAATACCCCATAGACATCTCAATTAAGAACTTATTCTTAAGTTAAAATGAATCTTTCAATAAGTATCTGTCGTAGTTTCTAGTACAATCAAAACTTGTTAAATTCACAGTAAGTCTAATTACTATGCCACTGATTATATGAATGCAATCTCATTCCAAACTGGATTGTCTATATTTAATAAGCTAATGACATAAAAATGTAAATGAGGGAATGATAATTATTAAAGCCTTTCTTACAATAAGAAAACAAAACACTCACTGCAAATTCCTTCGTTGGATCAAAAGACACACTTAAGATTGGAGCCTGATGTTCAGAGTAGAGGCAGATGCACTCATTCTCTTCCATAGAAATCACTTTGATCTTAAAGTCACTGCAAAAACATAGTGGATGACTAAAGAGTCAAAAACATAGTATAAACATCTTCAAGTTTACTTAAGCAAGACTTTAATGATCCAAACCAAAAGGGACGAACTTGAAAGATTCAATCAGTTTACAGTTATGAGAAGCTCAAAGTGTAAGTACATGTATTACTCAGTCGAATTTTCCAGTTCCATGATGAACGTTTCACATTATGAAAGAAATTTAGAAAAACTTAGTGATACTTTCATAAATTATTAAGTATTTAGATGAATTCATTAAACTAATCCTTGAAAGAAAAAAAAAACATTCCACTGCTCTGAACTGCTGCAATGTGAAGGAAAAGTGTTAATGGCGGATAAATTATAAGTATCCTTATATGGATATTTGTTGATACCTTTAAACATTTCGTATTTAGGAAATACTTACTCAGCCCCTGCTATCAATAAAGAACCATCTTCTGAAATGCAAAAACACCGACAGGGTGATGTAAACCTGGTGACCAAACCATCGCCGACACCATCAGGAAAAGTATGGATTCGTATGGTGTTTTCATCGGTAGCTGCAAAGAAACGCCCTCCCTGAATAAAAATTTGATAAGAAAAGAAACACTTTTTCTTCAGACATAATATATAAAGGAGAGGTTGTAGTATCTAGTAGATATAGTGAATTTATGATATTTTTCCTTTTTATAATCTTAATTGAGATAAAAACAAAAATTTTAACTTGCAAACATTTTTTGTCTTTTCTATTACAAAATGATTCATTAAACACTTTTAAAATTAAAGCTACAATTTGAAGCATGAAGCAAATTCAAAAAGGAAATAGTTGAAGTGCTGGGACAAATCAAATTTTATGCTATGTACCTGAAAAGCTACAGCAAACACCTTCTCTCCCACAGCAACGGTAGTGGTATCTGTATCATCCTTTCCTTCCCATATGCAGACCTTGCCATCACTCCCACCTGTCAAGATAAAGCTGTGAAGAAATTGTCACAGGTGGCAATTGACAATTTACAATTATTTGTCCAATGCTAATATCACTAACAGAGAATGATACACAAGTCCCCCAAGTCTAAATTGGAAAACAGTTTGATCCAAATAAAACAGAAGAGACTACAATGCGCTGTTTCAACTCTTGTAGGAGATATATAATAACTGTCAAGCTGAGAGAAAGGTTTAGTATTCCACATTCTCAAAATAAAGATTGCTTTCCCATAGAGTATGTACATACTTTAATAAAACCTTGGCTTTTTGTACACATTTAATATATAAAACCCTTTCCAATGGGCCTGAGAAGAAAATAAAGGTAACTAGCTAGGCCATTCAACTGAGCACTGTCAGCAAAGTGAAGCAATATATTTAAATATGTCCAATTAATTGTATGAAGGTGTTGGAAAAAAATTTAATGAGTTTAAATTTATGCTGTACACTGTGAAAAAAGTCTCATAATTTTGGAAACGTTACAGGTAAAGTACTCATTTCTGACATAAAAAAAACTTTTTTAAACACACCTGCCAGAAGTGTCGTAGCAGACACTTGTATGGCCATCCCTGTGAGCTAATTTTAATGGCTTCATACTGCTCCTCACACCAGACTAAAATAAACTGAAAGATACAAACATGGAACTCATAAGTAAGAATCAGTCTACAAAGAATCTCACTAAATCAGAACTTATACAGGGGTGATTTTGACAAGAAGCCTATTTATAACTTTACTATACAATCCAATTAATCAATATATATATATATATGGCAATTTTTGGAGAACTAAAGAGCAGCATACCGTGGAATCCTTGACTAGGTGAACGGAATAAAATATAATATATTTATTCATTCCCCTTAAAAGTTCCCCATATTAAAATGTTTTCAAAGAACTCAAGAAAAGGGCCAAGCAATTTAGGGCACCGTTACAGTTTATTCAGAGTACAGGATTCATGAGGGAAAAACCTGGTCAATAGCACACGCTAATCCATATCATTAAACACTGTCAAAGAAGAATCCATGGCTGCCTAAAGTGACATGTAGGCTACATATTGGGCGCATTCTATTGATTTGTGTGAGAAATGAATCAGAATGAGTTGGATCTAAATTTATTCATACAGATTAACTATCGTTTTAATTGCAAATCTAAAACAGGTCCCGCTTAGGGCCCTAGTGCAACAAGTTATGATTAGATTTCGCTCTCTTAATCTTACTCTAAGTTATTTTTTTTACCAATCCTTGATCTAGTTTAGCAGCTATATCTAAAATATATAAATCCAAAACTATTTTTAGATATTTATAATTATCTTCAAATGAATTGAAAGTAATAAATATTGTATTGTAAGTCTAGATTTAGGTCTCTAACTAATATAGGGCACTCTGTTTGTTTACATGAAAGCATTGTGCATTAATAATTGATCTTATAATAATATCAATCTTAATATAGGCCTATTTTCTTTTTTAATTTTTCCCCGTAATGAAAATTGAAATAGAAATGTAAATTACAAATTCCTATAAACAAAACAAACAAAAAAAAGAAACACCCGTGCCAAACGCATGATAGGAGTGCCTAATCTAGATTCTGAGTTGAACAAAGCCCACCATAGTACAAGATCTAGGCTATGTTTTTATAGGGCCTACACTGTAGGCTACAGGCCTGTTTTGTTAAAAAATGAATTTTACAGAATTTGAGTGGATATTTAGATCAAGAGAACTAGATCTAGATTTTCTAGATCTACATGTATTTCCTGACAATAATTTGCAGATATTGGCCTAAATGACTTTAATAGGCTTCACAATTAATTATAAAATGTTTCTCCACGAATTGGAAACCTGTAGTTTAATAGGATTTTAGAGCAACACAAAAATGCTTAGATCTTGAAAAATATTTATTTGCGATGAATAAAACCTTCATGTTTGTGTTAAGCGTATCAAATTCATTAAGAAAAATACAATTTTAAAGCCTAAAGTGAGTTAGGCTGATAACTGCAATTTATAATAGGGCCTACCCAATAAGGGGCTTAAAAAATAACGTACGTTTACGATCGTATGGGGCTGCGATTGAAATTTCCGATCAGACTCCCTGTATAAGAATCTCTTCCTCTTACAGAGTTACCTTTTTTGGGAGCTTGTAAATGCTCCTTTTTAAATCTAGACTTTAGGGCATCTAGATCTAAAATCTCAAGTTCTAGTTTAATCTTCCCGTTGTCTGCTAGCCAACTATGTGTATCCTAAAGTTGGCGCGCCAAGTATTCCGGTGATTATGCATAACTCCCCTTATGTCCACATAAAGAAACGTCTTTTATCTTAACTAGTCGTGAATACAGCCATCTGATTTAAAAAAAAAAATAAGAAAGAAAATGTGTGTGGAGGAATGTTTGGGTATGTGTAGAAATCCTGTTTGCGATATGCGCCCGAAAGTTTAAATTAGGGCAATTTGTTTTTGTTAATCAATTATATCAATATTTGGACAGCATAAGTTTATTTTTAAAAAATCGTAAATAACAGTTTTGTTAAATGTTAGGGTAGTGGTTTACTAAAAAAAAAAAAAAAAAAAAAAATTAACAAACATTATCAAAGGAAAAGATCTTCTTCTGTATTTTTAATCTGCCTTCTTCATGAAATGCAGTGGAAGGTAAAAATGTTTGCTTTCAGAACATATTGATCATCTGCAGACTAGTAGGTGTACAAAACAGAGTCGCATTTATTTTAGAAAAAAAAAATCCTTATATTCATGTCGTTTTTCTTTTTTTTTTTTTAATTGTTAACCGCATATAAATCTCATATGGCTTATAAAATTAACAAACTTACAAATTTTGCCCAAGTTTTAAGGGGTGGAAAAATTAAGATTATATCAAAGCTCCAGAAATTTATTTCATTAGGTGTATGGGATAAGTAATTTTCTACTTCTCTAGATTCGAGTCGAGGTGCCCCATTTGGAATAACTCCACATTTGGGGCAAGAGGCTAGTTTTTTCTGTCAATTCAGCCTCTGAATCATT
Organism: Elysia crispata; assembly: GCA_033675545.1. Taxonomy (NCBI): domain Eukaryota; kingdom Metazoa; phylum Mollusca; class Gastropoda; family Plakobranchidae; genus Elysia; species Elysia crispata. The sequence goes on from JAWDGP010001379.1 coordinate 295,419, forward strand.
TTCTAATGAAATGTTTTGTTTGCATGGGTGGCAGTACTTCCCACTTTCTCTTTCTATGCATCAACTGCGCGAAAGACATCCTTTGTTTGTTGTTGTCACCGGCTAATTGACTCGACACCATATTGTAGTTAAAATTTATGGCAAGATGGATCAGAGGTTACGATGAAGAAATTATGACAGCGCTGGTGTTTTGAGGCTGCCAAATGAAGTCTTATCAGTCATGTCATACTAATTTTACCCAGCTTGAAGGATATTAACTGCCTGTTCTTGTCCCAAATGGAGTGCATCATTTCATCCTTTGTACCTCATTTAGGACAACTCCCGAAGTTGGGAAAGAGGCAAGTTTTTTTCCTTAAACTCAACCTCTGAATCATTTTCTAATGAAACGTTTTGTTTGCATGGGCAACAATACTTCCCACTTTCTCTTCCTATGCATCAATTGCGCGAGAGACATCCTTTGTTTGTTGTTATCACCGGCTAACTGATCCAACAAGGTAAGGTTAGTGTGATCGACGCCATATTGTAGTAATGATTTAGGGCAAGAAAGTTTGAGGTTAATGTCATGAAATTATTACAGCTGCTGTTTTGAGGCTGCCAAAATTGAAGTTTTAACAGTCAAGTCATGTCATAGTGACTTTCACCCAACATGAAGGTTTTTCACTGGCTGCTCCTGTCCCAAATGGGGTGCATCATTTCATCCCTTGTACCCAAATTGGGCGACATTTCAGATTGAGGGGTTTATACTGTTGTTTGGAAGGTTTGTTTCTTATTACATATTGTTTAACAATGAAAAGAGAGTGTAACCTTATTTGGGACATGAAAATTAATACGAATTACCCAAAGAGAATAAGGGAGATAAAAAAGGGAGGAGTAGAGAGAAAACATGCAGTTTAAAACAACAACAACAACAACAACAACAACAACAAAAATTCGGCCTTGCCCTGCAATAACAAAAAGTTTAAAACAAAGCTGAGGCACTTTTTTACATTCTGCAGAATCATGGAAAAACGCATGAATTATTCTGAGGATGCAATGAAGGCAACCAAGGATGCAACCCTCAAAGGAAAAAATAAATTGAGGGAGGCAACAAAGGAGATTAGTTTCCTGAAGTCGTCTCTCCATAATCGATGAAGGGCTCGAAACCTATGAGAAAGGTTTATTGTTTTAATAATGAATAAATAAATTATTTGACAAACACTTAATTATTACTGTGTATATTATACCAAATATGATATTTTATTTTCGCAGCTTAATCGAACTGCCATCTCGGCTGAAGATGAAAAGAAGCTTGTGACCTTGTTCAGGGAGTGTTCCCAGCGATGACGTGACCGCAGCAAAGACTAGTTACTGACTGAAGTGAAATCAGTGTTCAGCTTCATACCACCACAAAACTCGACACCCTTCAAGGACAACAAATCTGGGAGGAAATGGCTTTCGAGTTTCATGATGCGCCCTAAGGATCTGTCCATCAGAACACCGCAGTCATTAGGTGCTCATCGTGCGGCGGTGACACCAGCCAAGATACGAAACTAATTTAGCTAAACAAGATAATACATTAACAAAGAAGACCCAGACGCATTGAAGCAGCCTGACAGAATATTCGACCGTGACGAGGCTGGCTTTCAATTAGGTGGGGGATAATTAAAGTATTAGCAAGTAAAAAAGACAAGAAAGTTTACCAAGTGACTAGCGACACTAGAAGACAAGTGTTTTGACGACTGGTAGTGAATATGGAGATGTTCTTCTCCCATTAGATATTTTTCCAGGCCAACGATTCTGCATTAATCCTCTTCAAGGTTTTGAAAACACCCATTTTGCAAAATCAGCGAATTGGTGGATTGATCCAGAAATATTTGAAAATTGGTTTAAGAACGCTTTTTATCCCTGTTGTAGAACATTTTCAGAACCCTATGCTCTCATTTGTTTATGGACACAAGACTAATCTGACTTTGACTGTACATGACCTTTGTACCTCCGACCAAGCCACACCGCTAAACTATGCATGGCGAGAGGAAGTGCTGAGGTTTTTAAGAGGAAACTGCAGCTACTCTTGGGAAAAAAGATATTTATTGCTTGGATGAGATATGTGACAAAGACAATGTCATTAATGGATTCAGGGTAGCTAGGATTTATTCTTGGGACCTTAGCCACTTTGACCTGACCAAAACAACAGCCGGTTCAAAAAACAATAGAAATAACATCAGTTCGACACAGACTACACAGACAGGGCTTGCCGTCAAACACGTAGAACAAGACAATACAGAGACAATACTTGACGAAGATGACGTCACAAACGTACAGCAAGACATCTCCAATAGCTTTGGCGCCACTAACTTCATTCTCCAATGACATTAACAACAAACTAATAAGGGGCGAAACAATAAATGAAGACAAAACATCGACGAACAGGAACTGGATAGAACTACCGACACGTATAGCTCTCGGCCGACTTATTGACTTGGCAGCCAAATGTGGAACCAAAACTATCATTCATTACAGGATAATTCATCACCTTGGACTGCCGAAAGATGGCCTCTAAATTGAACACTTTTCCAGGTTGTATCCAAAACTGACAAACCCATTAACTTCTGAAAACAGACAGAACAAGCAGAGGAGCTTTGACAATTTGCCCATCGTTAGCGTGGTCAAAAACGAAACATAATAGGTCAGCTCTGGCGCTTTCAAAAAAATAAAAAAAATTTAAATTAGACACTGAAATGAAGAAAAGAGATGGGGATGAGACGAAAGAAAGAAATAAGAGAGCAAGAGAAGAGAAGAAAAAGAAACAAATTTGGAAGAGAAAGCAAGAATGCAGCCAGGGAAAGAGAAGGACAAAAAAGAAAAGAAATCAAAGCCAAATTAAAAAAAAAAAAGGACCACGAGACACAAGAAAGAAACTGATCATTTGGACTGTGTCACTAAACAAAAAACAGATGGGGAAATGCGACTGGGCGATATAAATGCTAACAATGACATAATATGTATTAAACAAGCACAAGACATTGAAACTGACAAGAATATTGAGGTTGAAATACAAACAGAGATGTTTGTAATATGTGCCGTGCTTCGAAAGATGATGAGTATAATGACTGGATGGAGTGTGTTAAGTGTGGGCAGTGGACACATCTGAAATACACCATCGATGATAATTAATGCAAAATACTCTAAAAGAGCTAAAGAAAGTTGAGTATGTTTGTTATGCTTGTGATATTTTCAATCAACTTGTGGCTTGCATTGGAAATGGTGAATACCACAAATTGAAAAATGAACATTAAATGTTATATACTTTTGCGTATCCAGCATGTTTTTAACTCTATGTCTCATTATCTATGTCCACTGTATTTTTGAAGCAATGGTTTAGATATTAATGCATAACAAAAAGAGTTCTATGAAATACATACAAAGTAAAACATACTTATTATTATCATCATCATCAATATCTTATCTTTAACAGTTCCATATTTCATGTATGACAAGGGAACTCGTACTTATATATTATCCGTTTATTGACTTTGGACTGAATTCATGGACCCAATATAACTTTATAATAAGATTAAAAGGTTTTGAACTAATTATAACACACTTCAATGAGCAATATTTTCCTTTATGATGTGCCCATAATTTTGACCCATATGACATGAAGATTTAATGCATTATAATGCCTTGTCCCATTTGTTCCATATTATATTGTATACAGAATTTCTTGTCCCATTTTTCCTTTTTTTTTTTCATTTATGACCATAATAATGGACAAAAATGATTCAGCTTGTTCATTGACTGATTTTAACTAAGATATGTGAGTGAGAACGTTAGAAATTATGGACATTGTTCATATTTTACACTCTGTCGACCAGTGTCCCAAATGGGGTACATATCTGTCCCAAGTAAGATACAGAAATTCTTGTACCAAATGCGGTACAGGTTATGAAAATCTTTAAAAAAAGTCGCTTCCAAAGCATGACTGACAGGCTGCAATTCGGGACAAGGCAGGGAACTCACAAGAAAAGCTACAGTATAACTGTATTATGCTAAGCAGCTGCATTAGAATGGGAACAATTTCCTCTTAGCGTCTCAAATGGGGTACTGAGACTTTCATTTTTGACCCCACCAATTTGATATTTCCACGATGGCTCATTGAAGTACCCATTCCTTCTCCAATGAACCTAAGGATACAATGGCGGAATCAGGGAGAAAAAGTGACATAGGAAAGGAAAATTATGATAAACAACAACCCATGCCAGAAATTGGCGAACATTACTTAGTTAAAAGATCTGATAATACATTGCACGCAGCCGAGATAATTCAATCGAGGCAGAATGAATCTGGTACGCAAGAATTTTATGTACATTATGAGGGATTTGACAGACGATTGGATGAGTGGATTGACCCAGACAGGTAAGTTCAGTTCACATCTAGATTCTAGATCTAGATCTAGTGGTATAGTGAATATGACCCATTGCCAAATACAGGTAGCTTAGATCTATCATGATTTTACGTCCATATGGCATGCCTTTATCTTGAAAGTTATAGACATTTCTATATAACTCAAAGCAGCAAAGTTGTAGTATAGACCTTTGTTGAAAATATCATATACTTTTTTACATAAGTACTTCAGTATTGTCAGAGTTATTGCCCTTGATTGATTACGCAATATTTAAACGGAGTTATTGATATTTTACTCTAAAAATAATCATATGTTGGATACACTTAAAGCGAAAAAACGTTGAATAATCTTTTAATTTAGGATCAAAGCTTAAAAAAGATGTTTTTAAACTTCTTCATTCTTGCCAGAAATTGCCCTTGATACGTAAAATAACACGAAAAAATCATCTTTTTCAAGCGCTCATAGTTAAAACATTCTTAATTGAACAAATATTTTTTTTTAAAGGATTATATGTAGTAAGAGTATATTATGAAAAATATCAGACCCTGTACTATTTGGAAGTACTCCACAGACTCATAAATTTATCATTTTAAAAGTACTACATGTAATGTTTCTTTAGTCTAAAATTGCCTATCCATCAGGGTTATTGTTTGGGAATGTGTTCAAAATTATTTGTATCCTTCTATTCATTATACTGTACCATTATAAAAAAAACACATAAACCCAACAAGTATATAATGTAAAAAAAACAAACAAAATATAAAGAAGTCACGCCACTCTCTGCTAATAAGTTCAAATACTCAAGAATTAGAGTTGTGAATGAATTTAAAAAAATCAATATAAGAGGTTCTATTTTTCTGTCAATATCTTTGTTAAGTTTTATTTTTCTTGAAAAATTGTCAGGTCAAAAACGAACAAAGGAAAGAACTGATAAACAAACAATGAACTGCAATTCTTTAACAAATTCCATAACACTGATCATGTCAAAGATTTAAAAAAAATCAAGAACTATGCAAAGAAAGTTTATTGAGATTATGTTGCATCATGAAAATCAAAATAAATTATTGGTATACTTAATTGTAGACAGTATTGCTCTTTTATCTCAAAACAAGCATTAGTACTTTCCAAGCAGTGGACATATAATTCATATGATTCATAGAAGAGGAGATGTATGTCATACAGAAATAAAAAGCTAGAAATCATAATGATAATCACTTCATCCAATTTGATAGTTCCCCTTCATTTAAAAAAGTTGCAAAGAATGGGCCTTTTTGTAAACATATACATTTGCTAGGATTATACCATGAAAATTTACAAGTCTTATTTAAAATATGATTTTATGAAGTACACATTTATTTAAATCAAATGAGATTGAACTATGCATACACCAAAGTGGTTACTTGAGTATTTTTTCATACAATCCACCAAGAATAAAATTTCATTCATGACATAAAGCATCAGATGCATTTCAACTGACCTTTCATCATTCTAATTTGCATTGAGAAATGTTCTTGATAAGTTGTGTTTAAATTGGGCTTTTCATTGACACCTAAACATGTAATATGTCTTGCATCCCAGATGAAATGAGAAGCCTTGTAGCAACTACTATTTGATGATAAGTCAATTTTAAAAACTTCAAATCATATGCTTTAAAAGTCAAAAGTGTTAACAGAACTGAAGAAGAATTTTTCTTTAGATATCAGGGAACCACCTTAAATTTGAATCATATACTATGCATTTCTGTAAACAATATCAAGAAACATATTTTGGAGATTCAACTATAGAAAAATCGACCAAATAAAATTAAAATTTCAGCTTCACAACTACAATGTAAATGATTTGTAATATTCAAGCTGAATATTTTCAGCTTCAGGCACATTTGAGTAGAGTCATTGACTTTTTCAATTTGTATCTCATAGTCATACTGCTTTTTATATTTTGCTCCTCCTCCTGCTCCTGCTTTAAGTTGCCCCAACAATTCTTTACCAGTAATTTCTGCTTCAAGCAATAGGCTGCCTATTTTCAGCATCTGTCTTTAGCCTGGCACGGTATTCTGCCTCATGCTTGGCTTTTGGATGTTTTCTTTTCTCCTTCTACTTTGGTAACAGTTGTCCTGAGTGATAAACCATTATTATTAAACATATTGTCCAATTAACAGGTAGCTGCATAGATTTCATCTTGTGAAACAGTGTGAATGGTTTTATGTAACAACAAACAGTATCCGATGTGTGGATTTTTATTAAATTTATAAAAAGCATTTTATTCTATCCATAGAAATCAAAACTAGACTGTGAAATAAGCATTACAACTGGACCACTACTCCAAAACAGTTTTCCAAAACCTTACGGAAATATCTCCCAATAGCGGTACTTAAAACATTGCAAACCTCTCACTGTTTAATTCCAACAACTAATATAATAAACTTTAAGAAATAATTTTTGAAAATAATAACTTAATTTCCAGAAATAGGAACTTGCACTTTTTTCAGGAATGGTGGCTATCTGACATGATGAAAACAGTGCTCTATAGATTGAATCCTTTGAAAGTTTGCACCTAGATCTAGATCTAGATTGTTGAAAACCTTCTTTAAGTTATCAATATTTAAAAATTAAAATTAAGTTGCTGTTTTGGCACACTTTATAAAAATGAAGCAGGAGAGAAAATATAATAATTTATTTACTATTCTTGGAATTGGTTCATTTACACAAAAAGAAAAGCACATTTTCCTGCCCCTTATTTTTTTTTCACAATCTTACCCTTGAATGAGTTAAAAACAAATTCTTTCCTGTCATAAACTGATACATTTTTCTCATATATGGATTTTGCATTATGATCTAGATCTAATCTAGATATTTATAATTTTCATTTTGCTTAATTTAGCCAAATCAGTTTCAAAGAAAACAATTTCCTGTAGCAATCCTGGGAAAGTTTGTTAGCATATTCTCTTTAAACCTTTGACTACTGTAACATATGTAGATATAAACGTTACATAGTATCATTCATAGAACTTTTCAAAAGAAAACAAAATGAAAAATGCAGGTTTCCTGCAGTTCTCCAAAAACTAGATCTAGATCTAAATCTATCAAACTTACACAAATTGACAAAGAAGTTATTCCTGTTCAATTTTGTAAAAGTTATCTCACAGCTCTAATAAATGCACAAACATGTTGGCTCTAAAACTAAATATAAATTTCAAAAGATTAGGAGAACTGTTCTAGCTTTATTGTCTACACTTCTTAAAAAAGCCATGACTTTTCTTTAAATCTGAACCTTTTCATAACTTTTCCGAAAAATATGGTTCGACATGAAAACAATCTTTTCAAATAGTGTTAAGTGAGAGAAGATCCTAATATTTGTGAGAACAATAAGAAAAAACCGAAAATTTATATTGATACTTTCCAATTTACAAAGAATACAACTATGCAGAACTTGATGGATGCCTTTTCTTGAGATGAATTATCTAGATCTACAGTTTCCAAGTAACTTACACAAAAAAGACATGTGAGACGCCATGACAGTATAGTCAATTCCTTGACTCTTTAGTAAGTTATCCAAAAACAAGTTAATGTTATGAAAAGAGAAAAGAAGTCATAGCGAAATAAAAAACTATCGTTAAACAGAACTCACCTGTGAAGATAGATTTGAGAGACTTTGAATGCGATGTTATGCAGGGTAGATCTACCGGTCGGACTAACTCTCAAGAGCCGTTCTTAGTTTGACGCGAAAAATGCTGAAGGTCATCATGTCTCGCGAGATCTTTTTTCGAAAGTAATATCCGACAAGGTGAACGGACGTTCAAAACAACTTTTCTCTTTTTTAAATAACTTTGAAATCTTAAAATTAGGAAATATCCAGAGAATTTATAATTTAAAAAATGAGGTTGTTAATATTTTGTCCGCTTTGTTTTTTTCGCATAACTTTCGTCACAGTTTTTGACACGAAAACACACTTTGGCGATAATAAGACTAGACTCAACCCCCGACCACTTATTTTTTTGGGCTTTAAGATTATTTTTTAACCCAACTGAATTCCTCGCCATGGTCTTAAAAAAAAAAGAGCTAGTTTCTTAGACATGTATTAGATTTTAGTAGATTCAAACACCTAGGTGTATTTGACGGGAAAATCTTATGTTAAGTTAGGAATTTTTAAAACACCCGTAAGACATAATCAACAATTTTTTTCAGTAAAAAAGCATTGGAACCCATGGCTACACTCCTTCCAATGTCTCAGGAGAGAAAAGTAACCTTTGAAGCCTTCTCTTGAATGATTTTGGAGTGCAGTTTCTTGTAAGGTTTATTTCATGATAGATTTTCACGGTCGATTTTAGTATTGATTTCATAGTTTGGAAGTCTGTAAAATAAAAACCAATGGATCAATCAAAATAAAATTTTGCATGTCTGATGATTATTTACATTTTAATAAATGTGCCAAATTATAGATAGAACCGTATTTTAGAAATAACGTTATGGCTCAAGTACTGCAGTGACGTATACAGATATGCCTTATTTGGCAATGGGTCATATATGTGTAGATAGATCTATGGTATTAGTCCTAAAAAGAAATGGGAGAAAAATCCGTCAAAAAACCTAGGCAAACTTAGTCTATGAAAGTATAAAATGGTGGAACGGTGTGAGATTTTTGTGGCTCTAGACTAAGCTTAGAACTGAGTTCAAATGCAAGTCCGAACTCAATTTTCCCTTGCTGCTTTTCTCTTTGTTTCCTTATTAGATCTAGTTGTTCCTTTTCGATGAATTAGAAATGAGTTACAACACATATTCATCGAACAATCTACCTTCAACTATTAACTTCATAAGAAATTGAATAAACTCTGAAATAAAAAAAAAAGTTCTAATGACTTTTGCAGATCTAACAAATTTTGATATGTCCAACACATTGATGTTATCATTCTCTAATCAAATGTGCTCTGCCTGTCAGTCTCTCTGAATAGACACAATAGATGATGGTCCTAAAAAAGGTCAGTGAGAGTTACACGCCTTGATGAACTGGCACTCGTTTACCACAGATGAAAGGGATATACAGGCCTAGTTCATTTTTTTTTTTAATTTATACACCTCTTTCTACATTAAAAATGGACAACAGAAGCCGAATTTTGTCGAGATTTTTCACTTGCGAAATCGAATATGCATACTAAATAAATATTACGCTCAAAACCCTGTCTAGCTAATTTCTGTATAATTCTTTGCACGACTCTACCATGTGTAATGATCTAGCTTAGATCTAGATCTATGTCTATTGCTCACGAAAATGCAAGAGAAAACTGTTTCCAAGTCATGTTCTAGTTTGGTTACACAGCAGATTGTCTTCAGAATAGTTTATAATGGGGACAGCATAAGCAAGGACAGTTTTTGTTTTGAAACTATTGTCCAGGGAAATTAAAGATGTTTTGGAAGTGTTAAATGCTTTTATGAATTCAACACAAAAAAGGTGAAATTAACCAAAGATTAGTTTTGATTTTCTTTCCTTCTATTGGTTTCATGCATGCCCATATTCTCTAATTTCCTAGATTACAAGAACAAATAACGGAATTAAACAGATCATGCTTTTATTGAATATGGCTATTGCTCTTGAATGTTTGAACACAACTTTTTCCAACATATCAAAATTTGATGTTCAACTAATTCAAACTTTTGGGACACCGGATTATGCAAATATTCTGACCTTTGCCTTCTTTTTTCTAATATTATATAAACATCTAGTGCTTGAGGTGTTTAAAAAGAAAGGTTTAACTTATGCCTTGATATACTCTGATATTAGAGATAACAATATAAATCCAACTTTTGTAAAAAATTATAAAATATTAAGCCTCATGAAGGTGAGCTTTCTTGATTAACCTAAGGCAACTTACATCCTGCACAGTGATTAATAGTTTCTATGAAGTTACAATTTAAATATTAGATATGAATAGCTCTGTCATTAATTTGTAATTGTAACTATAAGTTGGTTGAGTAAGCATTATAACCAAAGTTGCCATCTATTGAAAATTCGGTTACACTCATTTGATGCAAGTTACTAAAGCTTAACTTTTAGCAGACTGGAAGACAATAAAGATCTATGTGGATTTTTTTCAGTAGCTCTAACATTAATAATTTTTTTTAATTTAGATTGGACCTGACTTCCAAGTTTGAAGATCCTCAAAGCAAAACCGGAGACCTGACAATATCGCTGGCTGATTTCACTGATGGAACAGACAGAAAGATCACAAGAAATCAAAAGCGCAAACATGATGAAATCAATCATGTGCAAAAGACATTTGCCGAAATGGACCCCACAACTGCAGCTTTGGAAAAGGAACATGAGGCCATTACAAAGGTATGTTTTCTTCTTGCACACTTTAAAATATGCTGCAAAGTAACTCTTCTGAAATTGAGAGCTGTTCAGCATAAGATCAACATTATATTATCTTGTAATTTTCTAATTTGAAGGGAGGATTTTTTTCCTTTTCTTTTACAAGTGTCAATTTTTTTTCTTTAAAGAGAACTTAAAAATTTTTTAATTACAGTAGGTGAAATTTGAAAAAAAAAAGTCAATCAAATTGATCAGCTTTATTACTTTTATTTAAATGGATTTGTTTTCTCATACTGGGCACATTTACATAGAAGCTTATGTTTGAACAATTTATAAATCCTCTTTCCTCAGGTCAAATACATTGACAGAATTCAGTTTGGAAAGTATGAGATTGATGCCTGGTACTTTTCCCCTTATCCAGAAGAGTATGGAAAGCAGCCCAAGCTTTGGATATGTGAGTTCTGTCTCAAGTATATGAAATTGGAAAAGTCATTTCGCTACCATCAGTCACAGTGCACATGGAGACACCCACCTGGAAAGGAAATCTATAGAAAGGTTTGCTGTCTTCACTGAAATACTTTACTGTTATCAGGCATATACAATTTTTACATTAAAATGTGATTCATAAAACATTGATGATTTTTTTGTTTTGTTTTTTGTTTGTACAACAAGGTATCTTCTTTCAATTACAGACTGTGTATGAGGCTTTCCATATCAAAATGAGCGCAGTGAAAAATTTCCTTCATAGATCCTGATGAGAGTAACATTTGCCTTTCTGAAAAGCATCAAATGTTGAATTTTGTCAATTTTTTTTTCATTTTGATTTGATCTCGATTTCTTTTTCTTGAAGGTTTTTACCCACAGGGATATTTCATACAATAATTTTAGGAACAAAAATACCAACTTAAATTTACAATATAAAAGACTTTTTGTGAATAATAAGTTCACTGTTGAAATGGTATGAAGTCAGAAAGCAGTATTAGTGAAGGTTTGTATTGCTCCAAGGAAATGTCTTAACTTAAGATTTTGGACTTTCCAACATTTGAAAAAGATAAGCAGTTACAGCAAGCAATTACATGTATATGATATTTCATTTTCTTATTATCTACTTTACTCTCTTTCAAACAGGGAACAATATCAGTGTTTGAAGTGGATGGGAAAGACTGGAAGATTTATTGTCAAAACCTGTGTTTACTGGCAAAACTTTTTCTGGATCACAAGACTCTTTACTTTGATGTAGAACCCTTCATGTTTTACATCCTGGTAGAAGTTGATAGGTATGGGTGTCATCTAGTTGGCTATTTCTCAAAAGAGAAGGAATCACCAGATGGTAACAATTTAGCCTGCATTCTCACTTTACCTCCCCATCAGCGCAAAGGTTATGGCAAGTTCCTCATAGCTCTTAGCTATGAACTGTCTGTTATTGAGGGAGTAGTTGGGTCCCCAGAGAAACCCCTCTCTGATCTGGGCAAGCTAAGCTATCGCAGTTACTGGACTTCTGTGCTCCTGGATTGTATCTACAAGATGGGCGTTAAGGTCAGCATGCGTGAATTGGAGAGAGTGACCTCAATAGCTTACACTGATGTCGTTAGCACTTTGCAGTCTCTAAACCTGATCAGGTACTGGAAAGGTAACCACATTTTGTGCGTTACTCCAAAGCTGATTGAAGAACTTTACCAGAAGATTTGTAAGAAGCCAGCACTTACAGTAGACAGCACTTGCCTTCGATGGGAAAAGCCCTCAAGCAAACCTCCTGCCAAGGTGTCGAAGCGATGATACAGATTTTGTGGAGTTGAAAATATCAATAATGACCTGTTTAGGAAAAAAAAAAGAAAAATTTTGAGACAAGTTTCAAACAGCTACTTTGATCATCTCTGTTCCAAAACGTATTGATATTGCATTTGAGATCTGAAATGTACATTTTTTTTTATCCTTAGAGAAAAATAATAATTGTGCTCCACACAATTATAATACATGAATTTTTAAAATCCTAATTGAGATTGAATAATTTTTTTTATCTACAGATTAGATGATTTTCATGGTATTTCATTTTTCATGCATTTTAGCATCTAGGGAATAATCAGCTAAGCCCTAGGCATAGCTGAAACTTCGTTTTAATAAATTATTTCTTACACTTTTTTAAACAAATCAAGCTTATTATATATTATATAGTGTTGATGAAATAATCTTGCTTTTAACAGATTTTGGTAAGTTTAGATCATCTGTTTCTCAAATTTCTTAAAAGATTCAAGTTTTAGTTAGTCTTTAGTAAAGTGACCTCAGAAATCCAAAAATTAAAAACATGTAACTTCATTATTTTAAAATGAAAAAAAAAGAAAAAAGAAAAAAAAGTGTTTGTGGTATCATAAAGCTGATAGTCAAATAGGTTACACTTATCTCAAATTCATGTATACTGAAAACAGTATAAAGTGTAGGAAAACAATTGATAAAAATGTTCAAATGTATTTCAATTTATGATCACCATTTTTCAAGTAACAAAATTTTTGAAATTCATGTTATTGTGTAATTTTTTTTTCTTTGTTGTTCTATCCTACCAATTGTAATTTTTTTTTAAATTGGCAAGTAAATTTTCTCATTATTTTAAACATAATTATCAGCTAATTCTGTCTTTCTTTTGTTTGATTCAAAGACAGATTTCGTATGTACAAATTCTTTAAAGAATACTGATTTTTCTAGCAAGAGAAAAAATAGAGAAGTGCGGTGCCTTCAAGTCTATTTAACAGTTTACTGTGCATGTATATGAGTTGTTGGGTTTATTAAAAACTTGATTCACTGAGACAGAAGAATGGGTGAAGTTGTGTAATTCTAGATCTATGGTAAACTTAAAAGTATTGATATCAATGTTTTAGGTCAAGCTTCGAATTTGTAGGACAAATTTAGTGTTTACTCTGTTGTTCAACTCTATAAAATACAAGCTAGATTTATAAACATAGCAAAATTAATATTTTGCTATTTCCTATCAACCCCAAGGCTTTTTTTATATCTGTAGGGCAGGTGGTTTGGTAAATCAGTGTAATCCTTACAAACTTATATGCTCGTGCAAAAGAATAAGGATTGTAAAGGGAGGGAATTGGCATGGAATAAAATGAGTGACAAAGATGATGATTTTGAGCCTATTTTTTCAGCCCTTCTTTTAACTATTCCATTTTCCTTTTTATATTTTACATCATGTTAAATGTATTGTTTCACCTTTTGCACATTGAAAGCATACTTATGTTACAAATGGAAATAAACTGTTGGGCTTGAAAGGTTGAACTTATCATTATTTAATAGTATAGTATTGTAAAGTTATTGCATGTGCTCCTGTTACCTAAATCATTATAAATCTATGTTTTGGAAACTAGTGCTATAGGATTGGTGCTCATACACTAAAAATTACCTGAATGGTTTAGTGTTAACTTCACTAAGCTTTTATGTACATAATAAAGTCTCTTGATGATTTTTGAAAATACATGTAAATGTGATAAACAGGGGAAGATAACTTACGATATTGATCTAATATTTAGGTCAATAGTTGAATTTATGACTCAACTATCTAGTGATATACACTAGAGAAGAAAGAGACCCTTAACAGATCAACAAATAAGAGCTACTGCATCTCATTTCAATCTTACGGAATCCTGCATTGAGGAGGAGCAACTTTTGTTTCATAAAAAGAGAGACATTATTATAATGACCTTTCTTTTGTACAATAATTCACAAAAGAGTCAAGAATATACATTCTCACTTTATTACATAGGCTACATCCAGTGCTTTATGTTTTAAAAGTTGTTGATGAAAATTCAGGGAGGATGAAAGAAAACTGGGTGTATGTATCAATTCCTGGCATAATGGAGGAGTTTCAAAATCCTTGTTAATTTCTTATATAAAATATTACCTGTTTATAGAAAGCAGCATATGGAGTTGATTGAAATATTTTTATTCAGCAATTTTTTGGATTATGGCATTATCTATACAGTATCATGATCCATTTAGATGTACAAAACAAGTCAAGTTTTACTAAAAAAAAATCAACTTCCTTCTGAATCTTTTTATCACTAAATGTTGACAATATGGTGCATCTGAAAGTCACTTCAAAATTTCTCATTACATGTACTTGATGAGTCAAATAATGTATTTTGGGATTTCAAATCAATTACATGTATCAGTATCTGATACAAATAGTCATAACAGGAAATTTTGTGCTGTGCCATTAATGTCTCCTTTGGTATCAGCCTATCACTGTTAGCTAATGCTATGTTAAAACTGTGGGGGATGAGTCATGAAGTAACTATAAAGATTACACTTTGTAATTATAGCGCATCCAAATGAAAAATTAGAAGGTTTTAAGCAAAATTAGTGAAACAAGCGAGGCTTACCGTGGTAAGGTGATGATTGTTTCTGATTTTATGGAAAGAGTCGTCAGGAACGTCACAGTACTGGAAATGAAAAAATCTGGAGTTCATTGACTAAAACATTTTACGTGTATTTCCATATTTTTGATCTGGACAAGAAGCTTGGCTAAAGTTATTGAGTTCTATACAACACTTCCTAATGATTTTATTAAAAAAAAAAAATTATAACTTTATTATAAAAATTGTCAATTAATTGATTAAAATTACGTCTACAATATAATATTTTTTGGCGATATGTCGAAAAAAGTTTACATTTTTTCAGAATGTAAAAAAAACCAAGAAACAAACTTACATTGAACTTCATTTTTCCATTGTTTTACATTTGCCTGCAAAGTATTTTTAAGTACAATTTTTGCACATATTTGTATTTTTATAATGTTAGTTAAAAAAACAACAGCATCAAATGCATTTCTAATTTACAAGACATTCTTCTTTTGCCCAAGGGCTGAAATTAGTGTAAAAATTATTGCTCTATATCACAGTCTTTTTTTATCCCGTACAAATTCATCTAACATCTAAAGAAAAAGAGAGTCTTAATCACACGCCCAAAAATAGAATACTTTGCTTACCTTCACCGAGTCACGTTCTAAAGAGCAAGTGGGATTAGAGAAGACGGAAAAAATTTAAAAGAGAAATGTTTTAATCAAATTGAAATAGCTTTTTATACATTGTTTGTTATAGACATAGTTATGTGAACATTATCACAAAGCACAACTAGTGAGTTGTGCACTTCTTTAAAATATATCCTGATCACAGCACAATGATCTTAGCTTTGCATGTCAAAATCCCATATAGCAAGGTGAAACTGCAAAGATGAAGCCCATAACCCATGTACCGACAGTGTTGGCACTCGAATCCGCGAAGATTCACGCAGCTCTCAGGGCGGACATTAACATGATTAAGGGAAATTTGAAGTTTCACAAATCTTAAGTGTCTTGCCCTTTTGGTGGTGTGATCCATTGTGCAAATACCACAAATGGACAATATACTGTAAGCGATCGTATGCATTCTACAGGCGGTTATCAAAGTTTTACAGTTTGAATGAAAATTGGAATAAGTAAGTATACAATTATCGTGTAATTCTTAACTACGGTTTCATATTGCTAACTTTCAGAAAATCTCTCTCTCTCTCTCTCTCTCTCTCTCTCTCTCTCTCTCTCTCTCCCTTTTTTTTTTTTTCAATCTCTAATTATATTCCTATCTTCAGCTTTTTTGCGGCGTATTTGCCGTTTATTCACCTACTCGTGTCAGAGTTCATTTCATTTAGTCCTAGGACTTTCTCACAGGGTTTCAAAAAGTGTACAATACACCGGACTTCCTTCTAAAATGGCCGCAATGAAAACCTAGCAACGCGTCCCTAGACTCCAATATGGCAGCCCTGTAAGCACCGACTGTCTGCTGGGGCAAGATGTTTTTATTCCTAAACCCTATGTTTCAATGTTAATGAGGAAGAAGCAGATCTGTTTGTTCTGAGAGATGAACTGAGTATCAGCTGATTGAAAAGGGATTATTAAATCCCTCAGAGGCCTTATTCAAGATGCCTAAAGGGGGTTAGTATCGTATTTACATCGAATGCGATTTAAATAGATCTATAGTATACAAACGTACTTTCTATTTAAACCAAGATTTATGCCCTAGATCTAGAACTGAACTATTTGCTCGATGAGACCTTTTGTTTACAGGTATCATTGAACGCTGTTCTAATTTAAGTCCTCGTGCAAAAAGTTTTAGCTACTGATTTATTAATTATTCTTAAGTAGATTTAAATACACGTTCTATCAATTTTTCCCTTTAAAGCAGGGCTCTGCTTCTTTGATCTTAAACTAAATCGGGGTTCTGATTCTTCGATCTTAAACTAAAAGTTCAATCATGAAAAAGGTCTTCAAAATTGCCAATGAGATAATTCCAAGGTGTCATAGATCTTGAGACATTCCTGAATTCTTATGTATAACATCCCAATAGAACCAAGTCGGGGGTCCGTTTAAAATTGATTCTGGTTCAACGACAAAAACATTACAAAATAAAAAGAAAAAACAGCACTAAAAATAAATTATTGGTTGATATTGACATTCATACAAGAGATATTAGTAATCTGGAAAATCGCAACGCTTTTTTTAAAAATATCAAGGACAAAAGGCATCTTCATCCTTAACAATAACATTTAAGTTGCTGAAATGTTAAAGGACAATTCTCTACATCAGTTGAACAACAAATATATGAAAAAAAAACCCCAAAAAACTACAACCAAACAACGAAAATATGTACCTTGCTTTTATCAAAAGCAGCTGCAAAAACAAAGTCTTATCCGGAGTAGTAAAACAATAACAACAACAGCAACACTTAATAACATAATAATTATTGCCAATGGAGGGATTCCATGCTATCCAGGGGTGCTTGTTTACATCAATCATCAGCTGCATAAATGATAGGGTATATGATGATACAGCCAACACGCATTACATTTTTATAAATCTAACAGTTAGAAGACCTGTTTTAACCATAAGATGAGCCTCCCACATACTGTTACAATATTAGTTTCTAGTTTACTTTTTGTTTCATTCATTTTTACTTTCAAAAAGAAAGTTCTACTTAAAATAAATCAAGACAATGTGCTTGACTTTTTTTTTGGTTCTGTTCCATTTACACGTACATGTAAGTAAACAACAACCCGCAACGATTTTACTAGTTTACCGAGTTATCTTTCTTGTACAATCAAATTGTCAAGAAATGTTTTCCTTTTTATAGAAGCCTTCTCAAAGTGACTATAGCTAATTTTATACTAAATCCTTGATCACAAACTAGACTTTGAGTTCTAAAGTATTGTAAATCTAATATAAGCTACCCTATCTGAAGTCGATCGATATTTTGGGGTTAAAAAAATTTTTGTCGCTTCATCTCAGTTGCTTTTACATAGATAAGCTGTGATAAACATGAACGTGCATAAGCCAAACCTTGAAGTGGTAAGATTCATCAAAACGTGTTTGCTTTTTTCTCTCATCCCTTTGCGACAACATTCAATCTTGTCTTGTGTATGTGAAATGGCTTGGGATTACTTTGCTGGTCAATGCTCATACCAAATGCCTTCCCATTCATTTTCCTCCCATCTCTCTCCCCCTTCCCTAGCCCATAAAATATCATACATGCACTAGATGTAGGCTACGCAAACATTTTCTGCACATAATATTCTTTATAATTGACATGCGTACAAAACTAATGAATACTTCCAATAAGTAAATTTAAAACTAGCCTAACAATTCCTGAAAAACATCTTAATAAATTATAACTGCAAGACATCCAAGGTTTTTCATACATAGAAGTTTTATTCTTTTAAAAGACTCATCATGATTTAAATTATTAAAATAAAATTTATGGGCGGAGACAAGTTCGGCGTTACTAGAGTGATTTGATTCTGACTTGTGTGCGGGTGTGCACTGTAGTGTTAGATGTTAGATTAGTTTCAGGATGCACTCGATTGGGTCTTGCTTTCAATGTGCAAAGCGTCTCAGCACGCTGCTCTGAATTATTTGTTCTTCCCATGTGTAAAAATCCAACGAGTTTGTCTTTCCAGTTTCAAAAATTATTTTTTTTTGTCAAGGATAAGTTTAAACTCGAGACTATAGAAATTACTCCATGGAAATATTTTGTCCCACTGTATAGTCCGCTTTGGCCCATGAGTTTGGTGTAGCCTATCATTTATGAGATTCTGATCAAAATGTAAAAAAGTATTGACGTAACAGCAATTATCATTTAAGCCCATTCATGTAAGTTTAAAGTAAGCTGCTTATTGTTTTAAATATCAGTAGGGTTAAAAAATTACCGTTTTTAAAGATCTGTTGATGAAACAAAATAGATGGTGGTAATCAATTCTTGAATTAACTATTGCTAGGTTACCACCGTCAAAATGAAAGTTGCTCTAATTAGATTGAAAGTGAACGACGCAATACCAACATGTTAACTTGTCCAACTTAAATAGAACATATGGTAACTAATAACTGTAGGATAGGTGGCTGTGGGATTAGAGATCGTCCATCATGAAATCCGCAGGCAGCCTATTTTGCAGATTCGAGATTCACACTGTTGGTAGATTAGTTCAGAACCTCATCTTTTCAGTCGCGCCCTGCGCGATGGGAACTAAAATTTAACATGCAAAAAAAGTCTGAGGTCACCGTGTTGTGGGCTGGCTATATCAAAAAGGAGAAAACAAAAACAAACCAGAACAGCGCACTTATGAGTTCTCTAGCGCAGGGCTTCAGTCTGGTACTTTTTAAACACTTTACAAAGATGTGAAAATTACGAACCTGATCATAGTATTAAATTTAACAGCGCCGAATTAATTAGAAAAGGTTCATGTTGCTAATCATGAAATGACGGTGGTCTTTAGGCCTAAATGGATGTATTTAGCACCGGCCCATGCCTCATAATGAAAAATACCATCACCAAATTGCGATGTTTTTGAATCACTGTCAATATATTATACTAGAGGATCAAGATTTAAAAGCCGCAAATTATCGTTGGCGTTGAGACAATATTTTAAGTTTATTCGTACATCAGTTGGAAAAAAAAAAAGAAATTATGACAGACAGCCATAATGAGCAGTAATGTCGTCTCAGCGTTTTGCACATTCCCTGCTTAGTCAAAAGTCAAAGTAGTTGATAAACCAATATAATTATCCCACGTTAGCTGTACTCTAAACATATATTACGGAACTTTGGGAAGAAAGCGATCGAATGACGGTGTTTTCGAAATCACACATCAATAAATCAGATACACGGAGAGATATCTCAACATACAATCATGACTTGAGAATAGTATATACTCATATCTTCATTTAGACTCGAACTTGATTCTAGTTCCATCAATTTTTTTTTACCAACTAACCTCGACTTTGAAAGTTTAGACCGAGACTAAACATAGATTCTGAAAGTTGATATTGGTCAAATAATGGGGCGACACAATCAAAATTAGAAAATATTATCATAATCTAGACTATATTGATACAATTTTATGCTGTAAAGCATTTAGACATAAAAAAACAGCATCTTGCTACGTGACATTTAAAGTATTTTTGTTGTTACTTCGTTCTAGAGATCATAGTGACCAAAAATATGAGTTACTGAAATGATTATAAATTTTTGTCAGTCAAATTGTGGGACAACAATGGGAATTATTTTTAGATACTATAGATATGGAAGCATTTTCAAAGAGATGATTTGAAAATTACGATCCTGACAATCATTGAAACCGCGCATTTACTTCTTTTCTCTTTCTTTTGTTGAGAATTTGATAATAGTATCCAAATAGTCTAAGCCGATCATGTGCTTTTGGTTCACACCCACAACAACTGAAAGTGCAACACGAATAGGCGAACGTAAAAAATTGAAAGTGCAACACGAATAGGCGAACGTAAAGAAACATAGGGCCTACAAATAAAGCTGCTCTGTTTCTCTTTTTCTTTGACCCTTTTGTTTCGAAATAACTTTATTTTCTTATTATTTCTGAATTTGTGTTAAAAAAAACAAAAACGAACAAAACAAAGCAGTAGCATACCCGGTCTCTTGTAATGCGTTTACTTTTATATTAATTAGCATCGTTTCAAACTTAGAGCACGAAGAATTTAATGTAGGTTCATATGTGAGAGGCAAATTTAGGAATTTATTACTTAGTAAAAATAAAAGAAAGAAAGAAAGAAAGAAACAAAAAAAACCCCAACCGTTTGAATTATATTGTCGTTTTTCATAAATTAAGGAGCACAATTATTAAGACTGCCCCGATATTTGCAAATTTCATTAGAGACTAATTTTATCCCGAACAGTAGGACCGCAGAGCATGTGTCTCGCCTTAAACCTATAATGTTCACCCTTCACTTTGCGCAGACTAAAGCCATTACAATGACACGTTTCGATCTGAGTCCACGTCGATGAAATAAATTGCCGGCGTAGTTGACGGTAGAAGTCGATCAAAACGATTTATCGCGTATATTGATCCAGCATAATCAATAAACGTCAACCTCGTCGCAAACGGCATGCAGGGAAATGCCAGATAAAAAGTCAGTAACTATGGCACTTTATATTATAGTCCGAGTGCGACGGGAAAGTAAATGTGACCGCTAACTGTACACTGTGTATCCGATACAATGGTTTAGACGGAAACTTTCTTAATCAAAGTATGCACGATGGCGGATAATTTCAGAGGAACCTACGAAACTGGTAAGAATTTTGAGAAATGAAGAAAATGGTTATTGTATAGTTTCGATTTTGAGCAAGAAAAAAAAATAACGATAAAAAAGGCAATGTACATTAAAAGGAACAGTTTCTATCATTAAATAGATAGATAGATAAATAGATAGATAGATAGATAGATAGATAGATAGATAGATAGATAGTAGTAGTAGTAGTAGTAGTAGTAGTAGTAGTAGTAGTAGTAGTAGTAGTAGTAGTAGTAGTAGTAGTAGTAGTAGTAGTAGTTGTAGCAGTTGTTGTTGTTGTAGTTTTTGTTGTATGAGTTGTAGTAGTAGTTGTAGTAGTAGTAGTAGTAGTAGTAGTAGTAGTAGTAGTAGTAGTAGTAGTAGTAGTAGTAGTAGTAGTAGCAGCAGCAGCAGCAGCAGCAGCAGGGGTAGGAGTAAAGTAGTTAGCATTTTTTTTGCTACTTTATATACTTATCTATCATCTTATCATGATAGTATTACATTTTTTTTCAGAAAAAAACTTAACAACTTTTGCTGCGATAGCATTCGGAACACGAACATTTTTTTTAAGATTAAGAAGAAACACATAATATCATTCTCTCCTCCTTTTCACAGTATTACAACTAAAAAGACATCATAAGATTATTTAGTTTTAAAAAAATATCCCAACCAACTGCAAAGTCGCACGGCTGGAACAGTTAACTTGGGATATTTCAAAGTAATGTCCTTTCCTTATGATAAATACTCTAATGCGATCAAGTATGGTATATTTTCTTAGAAATTCGCATAATGCGCAAAAACATCCCACCTTCCCGAGAAGGCCAAGCTGGCGAAATCTCATGAAGCCAGGTGGGGATTTTCATCCCCGTATACTTTGGCAATAATTGTTATTTTGTCTTGCTGAAGGCTGCCACATTATTATGCCTAAAACTCATGCGGTGGTCCAGAGGTTAAGAAATCTTTAGTTAAAAAAGCTAGCTAATTTTGTAACGTCCAAATCTATTTATAGGTATTTTAAAACATTCATTATCAAATATGTTACACGATATGGGCAGCTATGAATTCCTGAAAGGTAATGCACCTGTGGGCACTTGTCCGGAAATTCACAGCTTCGAATAAACGTTTAGAGGATCTTTAAATAGCATAGGAAAGTACGGACTTAGTCGACTTTCAATAGTCCAAAGCAAGTTTATGTTCCCTGGAAGAACTCTCTTATGATATTGCCCATTCTACTTCAATCTATTTTCTTGATATGATTTTAATAGCTTATTCCTATAAAGGATCAAAACTTCTAGGAGAGAGAAGTTTGAAATCCCCAACGTTTCTCGATAATTCTTTCAAAGGAGTTGACATTTTCTCAATTTGATATATCATTGGTTTGTAAGGATGCAAAACTAATATTGCAATCAAGCATAACAAACATTGATTTGTTCCTGTATTTAAAGAGTTGCTATAACACAGTTGACGGTCAAATAATTTTTAATTCAATAAAAACTTCAAATTCTCAAGGCTTAAGAAACCAGTAACTAAAATATGCTACAATGTTAAAAAACCGGAACGACTTTAAACACTCAGTGTTAGATAATGCATTGTGAATACCCTTTCACATAAATAGTGCTTTAGAGTGCAAATTTTCATTGAGAATTTTTAGCGATTTCGAGCTTTTGTGGGTAATAGTAATGATCTAGTCTCACTTGTTCATCTCTGCCTTGCCTGGCAATTATTAGATCTAGTACAAAAATAAAAAAGCTTATATTACACGTTCAATGGGCAATGAAGGAACATTGTACTTCCTACTCAACTGGAGGCTATTTGAGCCACAGTTTATCCCCATTATCGGCGCCTCTACTTATGACGAAAATGTATAATCGCCAAGTACTAATGTAAAATAACTCTTGTTTATGAGCATATTGTATTTATTCACAGTTGTGTGTAATAATTAGTGACACAAACTTTTCAGTTTCTTTTATCATTGAGATATTGAATAGCATTGATATATTAACAAAAAAAAAACAAGGCACCACCACCAATCAAAAAAAAATACAAGGGAAGGAGAGAGAGAGAGAGAGAGAGAGAGAGAGAGAGAGAGAGAGAGAGAGAGAGAGAGAGAGAGAGAGAGAGAGAGAGAGAGAGAGAGAGAGAGAGAGAGAGAGAGAGAGAGAGAGGTAGACAGACAGACAGACAGACAGGCAGACTACTGCATGCTTAAAAAAACAACAACAACAAAACAGAAATTTGATATTCTTACATTCGTTGGCATTGTACAATCTAGTGGACACAGACCGCGTACAATGCCCTTACGCTGCCCGAAACTCTATAATCATTTCAGGCTTCTTAAGCTGCGATTCGGTTTTGTTCGGTACTAAGCCGTAATGAATCTGGACTAACCCTTGTAGTCAGTGTAGCGTCAGGGTGGACAATGTAACCTCCATGTTATTTCTTTAGAAAAACTTAAGCCTCTGCTGACCTGGCAGTTCATAAACCTGTATATGGGATAGAGAGGGGGATCTCGAAGGATAACGGGTTTCTGGAGGAGGTGAGGGGGCAGCGAGGAAATTAATTCAGAGCACCCAGGCAAGGAGGGAAACTATCGATTTTTTTCATATTAGACAGGTTGACTGAAACGATATATTTTTCTATGACCTATTGTTGATCAACTTTTCAATGAAAGCTGCGAAAGGTGAAATAAATAGATAGATTTATATAAAAATAAAATAATTGATTAATAAATAGATGGAGAGATAAAGAGGGAAAGAAAAGACGTGTAAAAATCGTAAATTTAAAACAGTCGGTTTCTTTGTATTGTTCCAAATTGAGGAAAAAGGAATGAATGGTGTCATAAACAATACAAAGAAATATCCTTTGAGTATTAAATCATTCCATAAATCATATTTAAACATTTAACTCATAAAAACAATATTGAGTTCACAGATGTAAATATAAAACTACGATTTAGTTTTAAACGATTAAATTTCCGTTTGAATTTTAAACAACGATAGTAGGTATATACTGGGCTTATAGTAAATAAAAAAGAAAGAATCCTTGCTTTATATCTTTAAAAAATATGAACTCTTCCCCCCCCAAAAAAAAAAAAAAAAAAAAAGATACTTGTTCGTTGCCGTTCGTTTGGCAATAAAACTTGCAAGCATTACAAAAATACATGTAAATAAAAAAGAGCAGGAAATAGATAAATAAATTAAATATACGCCTGTGTGGGTTGGGGGTGGCGGAGGATTCTATGACCTTGATTATTACGGGATTTTCACAATTATTCACGAGAGGAGATCATGAGCTAACACAGAGTGTTGGAGGTCGAAGTTGTTTTATCAAGTGTTTTACAAAGCACGAGGATTACAGGCCATTCTGTGCTTGTGGTGACAAACAAAGGGTGTTGTTAAGGTGGGAAAGTGACCACACCGACGGCACTACTGGATTGTACAGACTAAGTGGATCTTCGTCCAGAGTCGCCACTGCGGAAGATAAGCTCCGCTTTAGACAACGGCCGTTACAAGGGATCGTCCGATTAAACTCTTGAAGAGCTATCACTTTTTCTTTTTCTTTTTCACATTGCTAGGCATTTTGTAGGCTTTTTCTTCAATTTAAGTTTTCCTGAAGATGAGGTGAAATATTTTGTTAAATTTAAAGTCCGAAGATTTTCAAGGAGCGAATTTCCCATATTGGCTTCATCATGAAGTTATATGTGCGTTTAATAAACTTACATGCGCGTGTAACTATTCGATAGTAACTAGCTTTACTTGCCACTTTTTTTATTTCATGCGCCTATATCATCAAATGACTATGTTTCATTACAACGTACTTCATGGATAAAACTAATTACTAGATCAAATGACTTTTCTAAGTCTAATATTGCTTGAACGTAAGGATCACTCATAAAACTATTGAAACCTTTGGGATTATGCTTAGTGCACATTACGTTCAGTCCAACAAAAATCTTTCCGCCTCTGCCGATGCTGACGCTAGTAAGTTATCTAAATTATCTCAAAGGAGACAATTAATCATAAAGATAAAAAAAAAATCTTTTACTTAATAGTCTGATGTTTGCATAGCTTGTTACAACTAAAGTCAAACCAGTGATCCATCTTAGATTTCCTCGATATTTGGTATATATTTTATCCAGATTTTACTTTAAATAGTAGAAATGATACCTATTCTTCAATGCTAGAAAAATTTCTCCAAGCAAGGAAATACTGTTGCTCCTCATGCTTTCCTCTAAAAAGATTTAAAAAAAATAAAAAGAATAGGATTTATTGCCAGTAAGTTTGGCAAGTCCATTACGAACTAATTTACAATGGTTTGCTGCATTCACAGGGACAAGCAAAGAAACCAATATTAGACTCCTAAGTAACCATTCATTGATTTTTTGCGCTACTCCATCTAGTTTCCCACTGATTTCTAGAATGGAATATGGCAAAAATAAGAACGTTCGAACAAATTATGAAATATTGCATTTTGTAAACAACTTATGTATCTTATCTTTTCATTGCTATTTATTCGTGTTTTTCTCAGCGCTTGAAATCACAGGAGAAAATTTGGAGGATCTCCTGGCTTACGATGATCTCTTCCTGGACTATTTCAATTGTTTCCTGGCATTGCCTGTAAGTCTACGCCTATTTCTGACTTAAAATGTCATTCGCGGTGACTATAATTTTATTCGGGTTTTCGTCAGTACATTTATGGCTACCACGGTAAAGACTCTGTTCCGAATTTTTTTTAAAGAAAAAAAAAAGACGTGAAAACAATGGTTATACACATTAGATTAACAGAACTGAAACAAATAATGTAACCAATAACAACGTCAACAGCCGCAGCAACTAGAACAATAAAAGATTATTCAAAGTGAAATCAGTATTAGATTACAAGTGAGTTTAAACCGGCTTTTTGCCAAGGTAACTTTCATTTTTAATGATTATATTTTTTTTCGTCCATATTGATTTGGTTGATTTCAAACGCTTTCTATATTTCAATGATTTTTTTTCCATCGACGAGTAATCGTTTAAGTACTATGAGTTTGCATTGCTCTTTAATTATCATTTTTTGTTAATGCGAATTCACTCATTCTTCTTCTTCTTTTTCTTCTTCTTCTTCTCTCTTTCTCTCTCTTTTTCTCTTCCTCCCTCTAATTCTCTCCCTTCATTATTTTCATTTAGTCACCTGTTTCATTTTCTCCGTGCCTTTTCACCATTCTCTATTTCTATTTTTCTGGCCCGCTCACAGTCTACCCTCTCCCGTCCCTCATCTCATATTTCTCTCTCCCTTTATATCTACTCAACCAAGCCCTTTTGCTATACCTTTATATCGCAGTGCTTCTGATATTATTTCCAGATGAAAAATAAGTTACCCCAACAGAATAATTGATAAACCAGGTCATAGCCGGCTTTCATGTAGCGTTTCACCAATATAAGACATTAGAATTGAAATCAAATCTAATGCGAGTCATGCTAACCAATACCATCGGGGAAGGTCCATATGCGGTTGGAGTCAAAAAATCAGCTGAATAAGTCTCAGAATTCATATATTAGACCATATTAATATACCTATTCTAAATGCTTTATATCGAGCCTAGAGAATACTCTAAAAATGCCATATCGTCGGGGTGGGGAGAGGGGGATAAGTTACTCAATATGAACTTGGAACATTCAAATCATTACCAAGATACACTTATTTGGGATTTCTACCAGATTCAAATACTCTCAAAGCTTGATTTGTATGCACTTTACACATTAATCGATCAAAAGGAAACGGGGAAAATGGTCGTGCTTTATATGCTAGTCACCAGGTTATTTTTTTCCCCAATCAACAAATGAAAAGTTATTTGGATTCTCAACTAATAAAATATGTGCTTTCTTTCAGGTCTTTCCACAGGCCCTGGTTTACAACCGTCTCACCGGAGCTTTTGATGAAGTGGAGGGACTGCGCCCAGAGCTGATGGGCAGCCTGCCCACCATCAGCCAGTCTCTCAACTATGGCCCGACTGACTTTGAAAGAGAGAGGATGTTGGAGTGGGCACGCGAAGAAAGGCTGCCACTCTTTCTAAGGTATGGGCATATGCCCGCTTCACCAAAAGAACAATTTGGAAAAAACTAAAAGTCCGCCATAGCTGTTGCTTTAGCATACTTGATTTTCATTTCTTCAAGCCGTTAAAAATTTAAAGCTATGGAATATAAATGATCTACAAAGTGAAATATGCTATTTTTCTTTTATGGTCACCACGTTATAAGTGGATCAAATCTAATTCTTACTGAACAAAAAGTTTTCATAACTAATCAAGCCTAGAGAAAACTTTAAGACACATATCAACCATTCCGTTATATTTTCGATCATTAAACAACACCATTCCGAAAAAATGCTCTGTTGTCACAAGCAGAAGTTTATGCTGCAGCATTTTAAATTTAGAACATGGCCATGATAATAAGTGCATAGTCTTTTTCTTCGTTGGGTAGGTTTTTATTTACAACCAGGCAGATCATCGTTAATATTTTGAACTTCGAATATTGCTGCACCATTTGGGTTTATCGTCACCAAAATCGTCATTCATATACAATAAATAATTAAAAGAAGAAAAAAAATATCAAAACAATCTTTGAATCAAATACTACTACTACTACTACTACTACTACTACTACTACTACTACTACTACTACTACTACTACTACTACTACTACTACTACTACTACTACTACTACTACTACTACTGCTGCTGCTGCTGCTACTACTACTACTACTACTACTACTACTACTACTACTATTACTACCACTTCTACTGCTGCTAGTGCTGATGCTGCTACTACTAATTTGAAGAAGAAGAAGAAGAAGAAGAAGAAGAAGAAGAAGAAGAAGAAGAAGAAGAAGAAGAAGAAGAAGAAGAAGAAGAAGAAGAAGAAGAAGAAGAAGAAGAAGAAGAAGAAGAAGAAGAAGAAGAAGAAGAAGAAGAATTATTATGCTCTGTTTATTGTAGCCAAAAATAAAAATTAACTTTTATTCACTCCTCAAATCCGAGAAAAAACCATTCTATTCTAAGTACTACTTATAATTCTCAGAACTCAACTTTTCCGCGAGCTAAAGTTGGTGAAACTTTTGCTGCGCCCTCTAGAGATTGAACGACAATCCGCCAGCCGCGGTAGCAGCAGGAATATTCGGGGCTACAGTCGTGCTACCGAAAGTTATATTTCTAGCCTAAGGTAAGTCCTTACCCATTGTGTGTTATAGAACTTGGTGTAAAGAAAAGAAGGCTGGTGTTAGATAAGAAAGCTGCAAAAAAGATTAAAGTAAAGTATACCAAGAATATAAATAATAAAAGATTGCTTTTATAATGTGTTACTATGTCAGTGCAAAGAAGTTGTGTTAGGTAAAATATAGGCATAGCTGATTTTAAAATCTACATAGATATGTTATCAGATGGGACATATTAAGATGTTTTACGCAAACTGCATACCTATTTAGTGTCAGATGAACTAATTTACCAAAGGACTGAGAGAATAAGTTTGAAGAAGCAAACTAGTCAGCACAAAAATCGTATTTTGTAAGCTTAAAAATCTCTTCATAATAGTCAAAGAGGGATTGTAGTACGTTGATGTGTTAATTTTATTAGATAAGTCAAGATATACCCTCAAATCTTTCCAAAACTGCAATTACATAAACAAAAGTATCTACTCTAATTTGTTATCATGGACACTGCAAACCTTTTTGATGAATAGCAAAAAAGAAGGATGTTACTTTTGGTTTTAAACACACTAATAGTGGAAAAAAACTAAGCCATATCACTTCTGAGACGATTCAATAAGAATGATTAGCTGAACTTATGTAATCCAATAAATAGACTTGTGTGAGCATTCACTGTTATGTAGGATTAAATAATTGAGCAGTCATGAATTCCCACAAAACAGTGCATCTTAAGGCACTTCTTACGGAAATTTCACAGATCTCCACTATGCGTTTAAAAGGACCTTTAAGTAGATTTTCCGTATTGTTACATCAAGAAGCAAATAAGATATTAACACTGTTTAGTGCAATTTAATCAATAATTTATCTGCTGAGTGACGTTGAACGAGATTTTTTAAGAACAAGTAGTTAAAATCGACAGACTTGTTGTTTTTTTTCTAGTTCTATTCTCCATCGCAAACTGCTTCCAATTTTCTTGACCTCCCCAAGCCACAAATTAGTGCTTAAAAAGTTAATATCCCGCATTAAAAAAAATTAGCAACAATAAAACAAAACATAATTTTTTTTATATTTTGTTTTTCTAACTTTCAGCGTGAGTGGTGACCACAGTGGTAACGATATTTACGATTATGATGACATCTGGGGTGAACTTAATTACAGCGCCCTCTACAGATATCAACGACCTGGCAGTCGGGCTCTGTCTCTTCCCACCAGGGTCTATTTGGGTAAGAATAGAATTATTTTGACGAAGATATTCTTAATGTTGTCAAACTACATTATTGTTTAGACGCTTTTTAGTTATACGCTCGAAATATAATGTATTTAAAATGCATACTTATGGTAAAAATTTACCAACTTCTCATTCGTTTAACTTCTGAATAACAATAACAACAAAATGAGATCATTTTTTAATATCATTAGAATTGTTTAGGTTAAAATTTTGCTTTTCAGAGGAAAAAAAAATTCATAATTATAAAATTTTGCACTGACAAGAATACATTTCATAGCCATATCAATGTGCACACATTATTGTCGTATTTCTGAAATATCTGCAACACAACGTGGTATACAAAGACCCTGAATATTTTACAAGCTAGGCATCATACTTACGTCACAACTCTTTAGCATCTTATGTAACGATTCCAATTCAAAGATGTATATGTTAAAACTATCATTTTAATAAAACGTTTTACTTTTTATTTGGTGAATGTCGACTTCAGGTCTTTTCACATTTGCAATAAGAACTAGCTACATGTACGTGTCTACACAAATTACGCACACTGACCATGATTTAATACTGCAGACAACAATAGCTACGGACTGCCGTCTACCATCGGCTCAGCATCTTCCCGTTCTAGCGACCAATCGTCTCTAAAGGCGCTCAGTGCCGTCACGTCTAGGCGCTTCGGAGCCGCGTCGACAGTGCAGTTCGCGGAATTCCCAGAAAAGCCGCCAGAACAGAAGGAATACACCAAGAGAGCGACAGCGGCGCCTTCAACGGGCAAGACCACAGAGACCGCCAGGCAGAAAGCTCGGTAGGTGCAAGTGCTTTACTTCTTTTGCTCACCGATTCATTCGGTTATCTGAGTGTGATTTCTGGACTTCTTCAGAATAAAGAAATCAAGACTTGAGTCTCATATGATAGAGTAGTTAGCTCAACTCACGGTAAAATGATAAATGGGTATAAGATAAAGATTGTGACAAATAATGTAAGATAAGCACAAGAGAATGCGTACTCAGCAGCTTTCTGATAATATTTCCAACCCGACAGATACCTTATCATCCTTTACAAGTCTTTGAATCTAAGTCGTAAAAGCACATAGAATATTAGGGGTAAACAAATATGTTTCACATGAGGTAATTCAGTTATTTTGTCCAATGCGTTTTATTTTGTCCAATGCGTTAATCATTGAAGTTCTCACCAGTTTTGCAAAAGGATCTTATATATCGATTTATTGTAATTTCGTTCAAGTACATCCCTTTTTTGTGAGAAAACCTTTCTCTCTTCCTTTCTTTGTGACTCTCTCTAAATCTCCCCGTCTCTGTCTTTGGATAACTTACCAGTATGTCTGTCAGTCTTTCTCCTTAATTTTTTAAAAAATTTTCTACGCTTAAATTTATTTGAAAAGATATTGTGGTTGTGTATCACAATAAACAATATTTTATTCAACACATAACGCCCTTTTTTGCTTTGCAGGATTTCAAACAAGGTCGAAGTGATACCTTCGAATAAGAGCGTAGGTAAGGAAGCAAATCTAGCCTAGTTTTGCAATAACCATGCAAAATATTTTTCTTACTGTTTTGAGTTAAGATAGGAACTAATGTTGAAATATAAACTGTAATTATGTCGACTTAACATCATTTTACTCAAATTTCCACAGAGCATTCTTTTAAACATAATGACAATCATTGGGAACTTAAAGACTATCATTATTTTGGTTACCGATCTTTCGATTTAAAAGATGCTCTACTGACTTCTAAAAGCAAAACATACATCCGAAATAAGCTCGTTTCATTAACAGTTATGGTTGATCCAAATATTTCTCTAATCCCCTGTAGCCAGCAAGAGAGATTCCTCGTACAAAAGCAAACCGCCGCCATCCTCAACAGAGGAAGCTTTCCTGAGAGGTGCCAGGTCAGTATTGGACGTCAATTTTTCCGTTTCTTCTAAACTGCAGCCTCGTATACACTTTGGGTTACAAAAGCTGTATTTATGCTTTAAATGTCTATTTATTCATTTCTGCTGTCTTCAAAGTTGAAATTGCGCCGTCTGTATGTTTTTTTTTGTTTTATGATATTATCATGTTTTTTTTTTTTTATCTTTGAGTAAATGTATAAAAACATCATTTTAGAAAAAAAAGTAGCTAGGTTATTCTTTTTTTTTTATTCACATTTCTTGACAGAGATAACAATCTGAGTTACTTTACAGAATAAACCTGCGTTTGCTCTTTTATCATTGTAATGTGATCAATCCGTGTTTGTTTGGTATCCTCAACTTGCAAAACGCAGTAGCAATGACTAAATTGGGTCGTAAAATAGTGAAAAATTTGTACTTGAATTGTTTATCAAGTGTGCCTGTGCCTTATAAAGGAAACAAAATTTGCGACCGTCCCATTTCCAGAGTACTTTCAGCCCCTGTGAACTACGAGCAGTACCTGAAGATGCCTCGCCTTGATATCCACGACTTCGAGGCCCTGTTCGGGGAGCCAGAGCCAGAATTGGGTGGCCAGTCGTTCGTGCAGTTTGACGAGGAAGGAATCAGCGAGGAACAGACGGAGACGGATATGCGCAACATGGAAGGACGCCTGAAAATGACTATCCAGCAAGTCAAGGAGAAGATGATTGGATCGGTGGGTGCTGTCGAAATAAAAAAAAAAGTTACTCATATGAGCACTTTTGTTATAGGAATTTAAGATATTTAATATCCAGTGGCATTTTGTTTCGAACCAAAGTCTTAGACCTTGAGAAAGAAAAATTCAAACGCGATAAAATGAAACGAAAAGAACAATAAAAAAACTCAACAAAACAGAAAGCAACCAATAAACCCCCTCCCCACAATAAAAAAAGAACAACGAACAATAAAAAAAAAAAATCAACAAAACAGAAAGCAACCAATAAACCCCCTCCCCACAATAAAAAAAGAACAACGAACAAACAAAGAAGTAATTGAGTAACGAATATGAAAGAGCATATAAAATTTATAGTATCTATGAAAAATGGACTTTGTCAGCGAGAAATGCCCCGAATATTACCAAATTCTAATTCTAGAGAGTAATGCAAGAATTCAGCAGAACCGTAATTTAGACAGCAATCTCTCTCAAAGAATCCATACTTTGACGATGGTTTTCCATAAAGTCAAGAAACCTCAGCAGAGGTAATTTTCAACCAAATGTTTCCCACTTAGGCAACAGTTGTAAACATAATTTTATGAAAATGCTGCTAATCCTCGTTTTCATAAAAACCAATACTAAAGACCTTGTCTGTTACTCTATCAACAGCATGGTGGATTCGAGGACTTCAAAATCTTCCTGCAAGGCACTATGGGAGAGCACTTGCTGGCCTTCTGGTTAGACTGTGAGAACTTCAAAGACACCATGGAAGATTTTGACGATATCGAGAACATGGAGATACGAAACGCGCATTTCAGGTGAGCACAATCCTCAAAATACCCTACCTGACATTCATGTGTGTTGCATTTTTATTTTGTTACATATGATTATTCTGACATCATTAGAGTTGAGGCCAACATATTCAATCTTCATTGTTATCTGCATTTTTTTAGATTTTACAACTGAAATAGGATTAAGAATGAATAAAATTAACCGAAATGAACTTATAAGTGGCTTTCCTTAATACCTCACAATGAAAACAAAGCATTATAATGAGACCAGGAATGTTTCTTACTGATCAACTGTTTTTTCTATTTACGCATTTGACTCTCTAACAGGGACATTCAAGACAAATACAAGCTGAAACTGACCCCGGATGCCAGGGATCAAGTGGTCAGGGCCGCTAGCAACATGGGTCTCAGCCACACCATCTTCCTGCGGACACAATACGACGTGCTGCGCAGACTCAGGGCCTATTGGATGCCCAGATTCTTAATACACTGCGAGATGACAAGGCAAATCGGGTAAGTTGGTATTGTATGACTCTACATGACTTATCAATGTTTGACGATGAAAAGGTCTTGAAATAATGGATATACCTTTGTCTTAATATGTAGAGATAACTCTGTGATGGACGCCGATATCTCAACTGATCGAGCGCTGACCTGAAAACACAGAGTCACGACGATCGAATCCTAACCAGGACTATATAGCAGTGGAATCTTTCACTTCTTTTACTTTTGCCGCAAGTTTTTAGCGAGTCTATGAACAATATATATTTTTCTTGGTTCCTGAAACACATTGGGCAAGCAAAGGCGTTCTCTCTCACTAAAAAAATATATAAATGCGAGGTATTTCACGTTTGTGGAATTTTTGTGTGAACTATAGATAAATTATATAACTGGCCTTCCTTTCTATCTTGTCTCATTAGCGAAGGTAGACTTGTGATTTATGCACACCCTCTGAAATATTATTATCTAGCATTCTATTATTTCAAGTCACGCTGTCTCCAGTGGTTAGTGCAGAATGCGCCGCTTTCGCCATGATCTTCTTCACGAGGACATTTTCTAATGAACAGAAATCTCAATACATTTAATTACATTGCAGAGATGAAGGAGATATGGGGAATGAGAATCTCGATCCTAACTCTCAACCTATGGTTCTCATGAAATCTCTACCTGCCCCCACAACTCTTGCGAAACAAACCACTGGTAAGCATCGTTTCCGTTTGGGTCATGTAACTACAAAAAAAAAAAAAAAAAAAAAACATAACTGGTCTCAAAGAATACCAGTTTTAATTCCTTAAGTCTCACACGCACTTTCTTGTGATTTGTTTTTGCTTTGTTTTCTTGCCATCGAATTTGTATTCTTGCTTGTCCTTTTAATTGGAGCCTCTGGTTTCATTAACACTTTTGTTTTTAATAGAGCATGATTTACTCTGGCAAGATGTGCAACAACTGTCCTGCCCTTATAACTTTTTAAAAACAAAGATTTCATTATATTCAAACCGTAGTTTGTAGTGAAAACTGAAAATGGTCATGACTTTCAGAATGATAGGGTCTAAGCTTTATGTGATTTCCCTAAAAAAAATACTTGAAGATACCTTTATTTACTTACCCTATTTAGATGAAATCATTTTCGTTTCAAAGATAGACAAAAACAGAACGAATTTAGCCCTTTAACTTTTCTCGTTTGATGCTTATTGCAATAAACCGTTGGGACTGCATGGGACAAAACAAGGACTTACACTTAATCTTTAGAATAAATAACATAAACGACGGCGCTTTTGAAATTAAAAAGAAACTTAAATCTCAAATCAAAAGAATCGTACTGTTAAACTTCTCGTTTCATTCCAGGCCGGAGCTACCTGCCGTTCTTTCCTTGCATTTCTCTGGTTCACTCAATGCCCGTGCTGCCCGAGGATGCCCGCGACTATGCCACCACGCTCCTCATGAATGTCCAGTATGATAACAGCTCGGCCAGCCTGAGGCGAATGTTCCCAAGGCAGAGGTCAAACCTCTCAGCGGCAACATCCAGGGCCAGCACACCATCGACAAAAAAGTAAGAGCAGTTTCTAGTTTGATTTGTAAGAATCTTTAATTTTGTTTAACATCCCTTCATGAAGGCCTATATTACTATTTAAAAAATAAAATGAAACGAAAATAGAAAAACAATGACATGTGGGTTTTTGGATGGCTTTTCTATTACTATTCATCATCTAGCTGTTCTTTCATAATT
Organism: Elysia crispata; assembly: GCA_033675545.1. Lineage (NCBI taxonomy): Eukaryota > Metazoa > Mollusca > Gastropoda > Plakobranchidae > Elysia > Elysia crispata. The sequence goes on from JAWDGP010001379.1 coordinate 330,735, forward strand.
ACGTCAATTTTCCAATCGGAGAAAATTTACTGATAACCAACTTTGCCAAATTGTCAAAGGCAGGTCTTTCTAAGATTTCATGCTACAACAAAACTAAATTCAAAAGCACATGCTTCAGCAGATTGACAGCATGAATGGAATTGCATGGCGAATGAAAGTAAAACAAAAAGCAATCACTAAATGCATGACAAACACATTTCAAAGAGAAATAGAAATAAAAAGAAAGGAAAGAGAGAGAGAGAGAGAGAGCAATAAGAAAGAAAATCAGAGAAGGAGGAGAGAGAATTAAAAAAGCAGAAAAGAAGTAAGGAAAAAAAAGAAGGATATGATAGAAAAAATAAGAGACAGTAAAGAAGAAGAAGAGGAAAAGAAGAAGATGAAGAAGGAGAAGAAGAAAAAAAGAAAAAGAGGGAGGAGCAGCAGCAGCAGAAAAAGAAGGATGAGGAGGAGGAGGAGGACGAGAAGAAGAAAAAGAAGAAGAAGAAGAAGAAGAAGAAGAAGAAGAAGAAGAAGAAGAAGAAGAAGAAGAAGAAGAAGAAGAAGAAGAAGAAGAAGAAGAAGAAGAAGAAGAAGAAGAAGAAGAAGAAGAAGAAGAAGAAGAAGAAGAAGAAGAAGAAGAAGAAGAAGAAGAAGAAGAAAACGAAAAAAAGAAGGATGGGAAGGAGGAGAAGGAGGAGGAGGAGAAGGAGGAGGAGGAGGAGAAGGAGGAGGAGGAGGAGGTGGAGGAGTTGGTTTGTTTGGCGATATCGAAAATAAAAGGGCATAGTTAACAGTTCAACAGACATAGTTGTTCTGTGTCATACAAAGCTCAACGTACCATTATTATTGCTTTTTTTTTTTTCTTCTAATAACAGAGTACTACTTGCTTTAACAACTTCTATTTTGACCTATGTAACATTAACTCCATTCAATCATCGCTTGATAGTTACTTTTGCCGAAATAAATTTCGATATTACATAATTTTTACTCATTTCAAGGAAATAATTAATGCTACTTTACTCTTTTTAGCAATAAGACTTCAATAAGGTAAAGACGAAAGATTGATTCTTAATTTGCATCGGGTGTTTGATCCTTGCTCTGAATTCACTCTAAATTCTGAATTATTATTCGCCATCTCTTTCAAACCCAGTTGCCTTTGCATTTTTCCCACTGGCGAAACATTTTCTTGCACATTTAATTGCCTCCATATTAATTTGTCTTGCATCCTCATTTTTTTCCCCTCCCCCCGACAAAATGCTTGTCTCTTCAATGAGTGTGCTTCATTTTTTTCCCACCTGCCTGCGCATGTGCATGTTCCTTTTTTCTACTATTTCCTGCATAGCTTTGAGCTCTAAGAGGCATAATATTTTTCATAATACCACATAATTATTGAGAGTGTTGCTTTTCTTTTTAAAGAGGAGCTTCTACGCTTTGATAAATTTCACATTTCGATCTCTGTCTTGCCGTGTCTAGCACTGAAATAGATTGGCTTTATAAGTTATATGATAAGAATTTATGAAATTGATAGATAAAGGTTATGAATGGAACAGAACGTATTGAGGCCTAATGTATTGCCTAATCATCACGATCAATCAAAAATGTTTTTCCCACTTCTCAAATAAAATTTTTCAGTGTTTCGTGGCACAAAGATGTGAGTCTTTTGTCGAATCGAGAAATAGGATTGGACTTTAAAAAAAAACGTTTGATTGAATGTACTGTAATAATGATTCTAAAAAAAGACTTGGCGATAATCCCTGGGACATAACAGATAATTTAAGCCCAAGAACAACAATAAAATTAAAAAATAAATAACGAACAAAATAATATGGACAGGTTGAGAAATAATCGTCTTTTTAAACCATCAATATACTACATAAACGTAAATTCCGCTTTTTTGAGTGCCTATTATTTAAATAAAATAAAAATGGTTCAAACCGTTTAGATGTTTTGTCTTTGAAATGGCTGAGGCTAAATAAAGTGAAAACTTATTATATGATTATGATATGTAGACACTTGAACACTAGTTTAGACCTTCCAATATGTAACAATCGATCTACCTAATCCCATCTTCACTCTTTTTTAAATCTGTCATGTTAAGTGAAACTAAAATAAATTACCTTCAATTTAACGGAGAAATGATATCGAAGATTCAATTTTTTTAATGGACTCGTCAAATTGATGTTAGTAAACTAAGGGAGCTTTGCAAAGAAATTGACTCTTAAAATACAAGAAACTAAGAATCTGCGAATCCTACTTTATGCTTTTGCAGTAAAATGTTGTTTCTTTATTCTATTTATGAGGCCTCCTAATGATATAGAATTTAAAATTCACTATTATGATAAGCTATCAATATATCTCCTGACCATAGCTTTGATCATGCCCCTTGATTTTGTTTATGCCATTCTCGCAGAACTACAAAAGAGCGGTTTGTCTTAGCTCTCGCTTCTGACAGGCTCGCCGGGGGTCCTTTTCAACGCTATTTAGCAAGGTAAGGAAGACTTCGTTTAAATGAGTGTAAAAAAATTTCTTGAAACTTCAGTTATTTAACGTGGACACAGTTCATCTGTTATGAGGACCAACTTTACAGATAGGTGTAACGTCTGCTGCAGTCTTTATTGCCAGCTTTATTGACTAGGATTCCATCTCAATTCCAAGATCTGCGTATTAAATCAATAACACCCACCCCTCCTTGTCGTTTCCTTCCCTTCTCTTCTACCCATGATTATCTGTCAGGTTTTATTTACTTCTGGATGCAAAGACGTAAAACATTTAGATCAACCATTTGGCCTATCTGAATATTGTCCTAGAACGGTCAGTAATAATCATTTCATATAGTTTTACTTTGATGTTAAATGTATATATCTATTTAACAGTCCCATCACCATCTAGTTGTTTGTAACTATATGTACCAATCTTACCAAAGGAATGTATTGTTGTTGTTATCAGATCTAATGCCGCAGTTGTGACTTTTGTTCTATAGGAGAGAAAAAAAAATGATCCATATGCCATTTTGTAATTATACAGCTTATTCAACGCTAAACTGACATTATAAGCATTTAACATCCTCGTTTCCAGACAAATTTTCTGGCTACCTTCATTAAATAAAGCTGGTTGGAAATATATCTATCTATCAACTTTATATTGTAGGTTAGAAGACCCCCAGCCACTGGCGAGCCTATTGTTCTGGGAGGACGTGACCGAGTACGGCTCCACAGAGGACCACTCATCTGACCGTCTCCTGCGCTTGTGTCACGCGTGGAACATCTACAACAAGTACCTGAGCGAAGACAGCCCGCATAGGATCAGTGAGTCATTTGTTGTGGCCATAGAGACTTGCACACACAGTATGCATTCATTTCAATTTGGCTTGTAGTGGATACTTAATTTCCGCACTGGTGATCCATGGCTTGAGCCTGACTGGACTAAGTTCGCCTCCTGCATTTCCCCTCAGGTGTCATGAGGAGAGCCAACTTTAGACAGTAGATTTTTTAAAGCATGCTAGGGTTATGCTTATTTCAAATGGTTCTATTGTGATTTAACAACTTTGATTTATTGTAATATTAAACTTTTCAATTTCAAATTCTCTGCCTTTTTTATGCCAGGAGATTTTTGTAAACTAATAATTACATTTTTTAACTACACATATCCTAAACCCTTCTATCCAATCGCCAAACTTCTACCAGTCCTGCCAGACAGAGAGATGCAGCGGCTGCAATCAAGCCTTGAAAAAGCCCGAGACTTCATGGAATCCTCAGTCTTCGACAATGCTAAAGTCCTGGCAGTAGAGAAGTTAGAGAAGGCATGGATACGATACCTTAAAGAGGACCTCAAGACTTTCTTGGAGTGAGTGACATGTTACTTATATATTACCATTTCTTTTTTAAAATAGGGCGTCAACATAAATGCTGCAGGCATGCTTTCCGTGAGCAAGCCATTTGAGCTAATGTTATTTGAAAGAACGCTACAAACTAAGGATGCTCGAACAAAATATCTTGGAATCAAGATAAATTTTTTTTATGGCTTTGGTTTTTTTTTTCTCAATATCCATTCTAACACCACGGTGGCGCCAAAAGAAAAGAAAAAGGCCAAATCAAAGAGGGCTATGGTTTTCGAGTTGTTTAACGTGCTACACTGTTGAATAAATCAAGATCGTTGAAATGAGCAGAACAAAATAGATCAATCTAATAATTAATCTCTCTCTCTCTCTCTCTCTCTCTCTCTCTCTCTCTCGCCCCTCTGTCTCTCTCTTCACTCTCGTTCTCTCTATTTTGATTGCAGGCATAAGAGTAACATCGATTAGAAGCAAAAAAGTGTTCCTTTAAGTTACAAAAACCATTCATTGTGTCAGGAAAAAAAAAGGTCTATGTTGAGATATTACTGTATCTGCGTTATAATAATATCATATCCCTTTTTGTATCCCACATTATATGGGCATTCTACATAATTATGCCCTTAAGTTTAACAATACACTTGCTAATTTTTTTTTGTTCTGCTTACCTAACGTTCTCTCTGTTATCTGTGTTTTACCTGGCGTTAGTTGTCGAGTAAAGCCTGGTGGGGAATCCCCTCCCAGCACGGCGGAGGCGATAGAGATAACAGTCACGGAGTATGACGTGATTATAGAGAGGCCACGCCCCTGGGTCAGAAGGTGAGTTGAAGCTTACCCTGTTACAAAATACGGCTGTAAAAATTGTCTTGAGAAGATTAAAAAATCATGTTATACATCAACTCCTTAGAATCCTTTCATTTTCCCTCTCGCATTAGGTGCAAAAATATAGCCTACTCTTTAGAAAGTGAGATGCATATTATTTAACATTTTTTTTCTCGTAGAGTGTTAAGATCTTTGTAGGTCTGACCCATACCTTTTAATTTTTCTCACTAGGATTAGATAGTTAATTCAGATGTACAATATATTGATTTTGTATTCACTATTATCTTTTAAATTTCTCCTTAATCAACTTTAATAAGCAGTTGAACAAACCTATTTTCAATTTGTTTTTCAATCTTGAGTGTGTGATTGGTTGTCTCATGAAGAGCCCAGTACTTGTCTAGTTAAGAAGAAAGTAAATAAGGCAAATAAAAATGCTTTGAAATAGGCTACTTTCTTGAAGATACATAAATTAAAATCAATCTCTAAATAAGTTTTTATCTTATTGGGTTTATTCAAAGCAGCTACCACCGACTAGTTGTATTTGGCATTTGAAAATTATATTAGTCAGCCATTTTTATAATACGTTGTGCTTACTTTAAATTCGGCTTGTAAGAAAAAATCTCGGTGGATTATGTTACCTATAAAACATGAGCACAAAACAAGAATAATATCAACAATCCCTTCAATTTCAAAACCTTTAAGGAGAACTTGAAGCATTTTATTGTTAATGTTCTTGATGTTGTTGTTTTATTATTATTATTATTATTATTATTATTATTATTATTATTATTATTATTATTATTATTATTATTATTATTATTATTATTATTATTATTATTATTATTATTATTATTATTATTATTATTATTATTATTATTATTATTATTATTATTATTATTATTATTATTATTATTATTATTATTATTATTATTATCATCATCATCATTATCATCATCATTATTATTATTATTATTATTATTATTATTATTATTATTATTATTATTATTATTATTATTATTATTATTATTATTATTATTATTATTATTATTATTATTATTATTATTATCATTATCATTATTATTATCATTATTATTATCATAATCATCGTCATTTCCATTATCATTATCTTATCAAAATTATATTTGGTAGAAAATTTGATTGAATTTAGGGCCACGTCTTATAGTCTACTTCCAAGGAAGTGTTTACAAACATTATAACCTGTTCTTCATTTTAATACATATATGCATACTGTTTTATTCTTTTTATTGCTTCTTGAAGACTGCAACCCATAAGGTAGGTCTCAATGTTCATTTCCCTCGATCGCTCCAATTCGCCCCCACCCTGTGCGTGTGCTAGCTCGAGATTTTTTTGGTCTGTCTATTTCTTGAAACTTTGAGATACAAACCTTAGTCAAACTTCTCCTCAAACACCTAGGCACATACTTCCCTGATTTGAGAACAAGCTATTGATTTTTTAATTTTGTTTTCACTTTCAGCAATGTGTTCCTTATTCTCTCACACTTTTTTCCCCACAATAAATGTCTCTTTTTTTTTCTTTTTCTTTCTTGAATCTTTTCCACCCTCTCCCGATTTCTCAGCCCTCCTACTACATTTAATACTGACACGCGTACAAGCCTTCAGCGGGCCTAAATGTTTCAACTCTTTTTTAAAATGCTGTTTTGAATTTGCCTCTTGATTTGTTATACCACCCAATTTTTTGTTGAAGTGATTGAATTAGACTATTGGTGCATAAGCTTAATCATCCTAAGGGCTAGAATCTTGGATTTAATTGTAACGCAGGCTTACTTTGTATATATTTTTTATGAATGTCTCTTGTGAAAAGATTATGTTTAGAATATCTTAATCTTTAGACATGCATATACAGCCAACTGTAGACAGCCAGATTGAAACAAATTGCGTGATAGATTTTGAAGAGTTCTTAAGCTGCTTGATACAAGTGAAAAATCGCAACTATGGTTTCCTCGTCAGTTTTTTTTTTTATTTTTTTTCAGTATAAAAACATTTCTTGCTTTTTACAAGTAAAAAGTGTTTTTTCTTTTGTCATAATAAAACTCTCAATATTTAATGCTATTATTACTTAATTCATAGTAATTTTGTTTAAGTTATTGTCTTGAACTCATTTTTTTAAAACGGTAATGATTTTTTAAAAAGAGATGTTTACATTTGAAATGAAGGAAAAAGGCTTCATAAGGTAGCATATATTGAAAATAAGATTAGTTAAAAACTGGCAAGTTGCACCAGAAAGATAGTAATTCTAAATTTTAAACATTTTTCAGAAGTGAAATATTATGTGATCCAGAAAAAAATCTTCTCCATTGAAAGCATCTTTAATATTACATCCAAAAGAATATAATTTCGAAAATATACCTAATTCAACAAAACGGCAATGAAATGATGAAAACAGGTTGAAAGATTTCTCGAAAACACTGATCTTGAATGTTTCCATCTCTAGCCAACAAGGAAAAAATCCAAACCGATCTGCTTTTACTTAACCCCAAAAAATTTTCTTTAAAAAAATTAGGCCATAGGGCAATCTGCATTGTTCCATTTTAGATGTAATTATCAATTGGTACTGTGCTTTAAAAGTGCATCCGTGCTAGAGTAGCTTGCATTTTTTATTACACCAAGTTAGTTTCAAGTTTAAAAAAAGTACATTATTATTTCGCCTGTAACATCTTTCAGTGCTTTTTTTTTTTATAATGATTTCAACCGAGGGTGATTTTTATATACTTCTTTCTTTTTATTCTGTTTTTCTTTTCATCTGTTTTTGGTCTACGCGTCTACCCATCTGTCTCTCTGTTAATCGTCCGCTTGCCATTCTGTGTATCTGTCCATCTGATACTACATTCGACTCAGTCTCTCTATCTGAGTCTTGTCTTTCTCTCTTTTATTTCAGTTACACGGATTTGTGTTTGTAACGAAATGGAAACAAAACACATTTTCTAACAAGTGTTAACTTGTACTAATTATGACTGACAAGCAGCAAACTCTTTTTAGGTTAGGAAAGGGAAAACCCTAACGTGATCTTGACCGAGAATAATTGATTGGTTCGGCTCTTGCTCTTTACTTGTAACTTCTTTAATTCTTAAACAAATGTAATTTTATTTCGATGGTATTATTTGGTATAAACTAAAGTTAAAGTGCATTATATTTATGGTATATATTGTTATGGTTTGATGAATACAACAAAACAAAACAACAAACAAACAAACAAACAAAAACTCAGCTCAAAAGAGCAACAACAAAAAACAAACAAATGAACAACAAAAAGAATATGTAGAAATTTGCGTAGTTGTGCCTTTCCCATAAATCATAGTGTGTAAATTAATGGTCTTTGTACCTTAGCACCATGCTCAGTTAAGCTTATTTAAAAAAAAAAAACTTTTGTTATTTGAGAACAGAACATGAAATCAAGCCATAATTCAGAAAACTATTAAGTACACACATGTATGTAGAAGCAGAGAAAAGAGACTATTGAAAGTTTTATGAGGATCAAATGATTGAAATGCGTTTGGTGATGCAATAAATACATATTTCGTTCAAATTCATTTTTGAAATTGATATAAGTTGACTTCGACAAAAAAGTGGAAATATCAAGGACCATGACGTCATAAAACAACTTGCAGTCATTGTAAGTTGTCTTGGTGAATACAAAACGTGAACAGTTCTGCTGCTTTTTTTTTGACATTGTAGTGTAATGCCAAACTAAAGTAACAAGTCTTTTTGTCACATTAAATACAACAAAAAAAAAAAAACAACAACGAGTTAATACGCTATTTTAATGCACTATGATGTGTTTTTTTTTAGAATCAGTTTTAGAGTAATTACCACTTTAACTAAAGTTGTTGCGAAAGTTGATCTCCATTAACATGTTTGTGGTTGCTTTGTCCCATTTTGGAGCTTAATAGCAAAAGGCTCCACTTCTGCCAAAGTGAAGATCGACATTGGATCGGTAAAAATGTAAAATTATACTAGAATGACTAAAGTTAAAAAAAAAATTGAACGTTATTTCAAATTGGGGATTTTAAACATCATTTACATGTATATAATTATAAAGCAATAATTACAGAACATTTCCTTAAGCATCATTTAATAAATTATGTATTGGAAAAGAAAACCCTGTCACTAAAAACCAAACTACATTTTTGATTTAAAAATATAAGAACACGTAGGTACAGCCTGAAATCTACAAATCTGAATTATTATATTAGCAGCCTTTGTAAAACATTCTTTAAGAGAAAGACAACATCAGAATTCGAGATTAAGTTTTTTTCTGCATGAATTCTACCTTAGACACCCGGCCTCTACATCATCGGAGAGAGCTCGTCGTCTCAACAGAGCCCTCATCCACGCCGATGAGAATGACTTGGCCAAGCGCGCGCAGAAGAAGGCAGAGGCCCTGGCTCGGCGGAAGGAGATGGAGCGGGAGCGCAGAAAGGCCATACGTGCTGCTTACGCCAGACAGCGGGAGGCAAAAAGAAAACCTAACACGGTAAATACCCTTGATCCATCGCCTTGCAAATGCGCTGCCATTTTTTTACGTGCTTATGACTACTATGTAGTAATTAATGATTAAGTAATTTGCAAGTGCTCAAGAAATCACAGTGGTTATTCAATCACACCAAAGTCTCTCTAAACAATCAACCGCTCTTGACTTGCAGCAAAGCTCTGCCCACACGCGCTTGGACGAGGAGCTGCCGGAAGGGGAGGATGGAGAGATTGGCGGGGACAGGCCGAATCGCGTCCCAACCTTCCAGGATATGGTTGGAAATAGGCAGTGAGTATCGGGGCGATATAGAAATATATGGATAGGTAAGTAGGTACATAGATAGGTGATGAATAGACAGATAGGTAGATTGATAGATAGATAGAAAGAGACAGACAAGCAGGCAGACAGAAAGAGATACCAACGGACCAAAGTGATAAACTTTAAGGTAAAATAAGCAGATTAAAATTTATCAGAAATAAATTGTTTTTTAATGCTTTAAGTCCCTTTGATTTTCTGATAAGTGTAGTAAGCAATGGATAAATACATTGATATACGAGACATTTAGTATGAAACAATTAAGATTCTATTATTGATGAATTTTTTTGTGTTTTGCTTGTAAGATATCGCTATAAAGCTGGGCTTTTACATCTGACTTAATGGGTAAAGTTAACTAATATGAAGCATTTGTATTGGCTCTAATTTATTAATTTTGTCAGGAATAAAAAAAAGAATGTGAAAGTACTGAAATCATAACGAGCATAACTATTTCTCGTGATAAAGCATTATATTTTTTTAAGTATAAATATTTGTGCCTCATTTATTGTCAATTTTATCAAGTAACTTTTGCCATATACGAGTGTTTCTATGATAACGGTTTTTTAAGGTTTTCTTAAACAAGAAACTCGGTTTTGAAGAAATGCTCATCCAAGAATAAAACTATTACTTTTGATACACAATATTTAGTTCACTAATATAGACGCTATTTTGTATTCAACTACAAATCAGGGTGATGTCCATGTTTCGAAAGCACGTAACCGAAGGAGACAACAAAGAAATCCACAACATGATGCAGCTCTACAACGAAGTAGAGTCCTACTTTGCCCTCAAGGATGGCAAGACAAAAAAAGAGGCACAGGCAGGGTCGATCGCCAAGTAAGAATGCTCTTTACATATTTTATATATCTGTATGTATTTTAGTTTGTGCATGTTGAAAACATTAGAGGGGAAAGTTTAGTCCTATCAAACTGATGATAGATAAGATTAAACAATAACTCTTTTAAAAAATTTTAAATAAATAACTCAACCTGGCTTCGCAAGGAAGTCAAAGTCTAAATGAATAATCATTATATATAAATTAATGTTATTAAATTCAGTACCGGTATCATTTTTGTTTTTGTTTGTGACTTAAACCCAACACATTCTTGCTGATCTCAAACCGAGATTAAAACATGCTGAGATATACAAGTGCGAGACGTACAAAACGAGTGCTTTGAAACGCGTGATTAATTTTGCAATTTTCATCCACCTCTGTCTTGAAAACAATATTAATTTGAGGGAAACATCATTGTTCTGGTCTAAATATATCAACATTACCCTGCGCTGTTAAAAAAATAAGAGAAAGCCATTCTCTTATTTTCCCGGTGTAACATCTTTTGCATTTAATTTTTCAAAATTTCGGCTTGGGATTGGAAATTGTTAAGCTGAATATTTTCATACGCCATTATTAACATCTATACTGCTTGTTTCAAAGAAACTACTTGGATCCAGCGGGAAAGAGGTATACGGCACTTAATAATGAGAAAGTGACGGCCCGGATTGCTCAGGAAAAGGACAGACCCAAATCACCGCTTCTCAGAGAGATTCAGAAAACTATTTTGCCTCGAGTGGAGGAGGTTTTCAAAGAATTTATCATGGTAAATATCATTTTACTCTCTCTCTCTCTCTCTCTCTCTCTCTCTGTCTGTCTCTCTCTCTCTCTCTCTGTCTCTGTCTCTCTCTCTCTCTCTCTCCCTCCCTCTCTCTCTCTTTCTTTTCCTCTGTCTGTCTTTATATATGATTTATATATATAATATATATACTTGACTACTTCAGTGTTTTATCAAAGAGTTTATTACTTTTGAATTTAACTTACGAGGGTGAATTTTTAACTTAGTAATAATAAAATTGTCCCATTAATCACTACATTGCAGCAAGAATTTTAACTTTCATTGTGCGATTTTTCCGATGACCCCTTTGAGAGGGCAACTTACGTTGCTCAATGTATCGAAATTAATCTCAAAGGTTTAAAAGGTTTGATCCAGCTTTACTGCATTTTTGATGGTATCAGACGGAATATTGCAAAAAGAAAACGCACCAAGTATAGGAAAAGACAGTCATAATACATTATTTTTACATGACTAATTTTTAGAATTTAGAAATTATCTTTTTAACAACTTTCCGAGTTTGAAGAATCAAATCAAACCAATAGTCATTTTATGGAAGATACATTCTATGCTAACAGATTGTTAATACTACTGTATCGGTGATAGATTGATAATAATACCGTATCGGCAAATGGTCAGCTCCATTCCATATTTTCAAAAATAGCATATTTTTAAAGTTTCAACAAACGAATGAAGAACCCGTAGCTTCTCTACTGATTTTAGGCTACATGTCCTTTTAAGTCAGTAAATATAATACATAGGGGCACTTGACGATAAAAATACTCCACTATGAAGAAAAAGATAAAATAAAACAATAACAACAAAAAAAAAAACAACAAAAAAACAAACAATTCAAATAGTTAACAGCAGAATATCTGACAATGGAAATATCCAGCCATTTTTTTTGTTGTGAACGTCGCAAAATCCAATTCATTTTAAACATCGATAAATACCTTTTTTTTTTTTTCTAAAAGATCAAAGACTCGTTTTGAGCGCACTTTATCCCTTAAACCTATGATTTCTGTTTCTTTGGCATGCACTTATTACAGCGGCAAGCAGAAGAATTTGGAATGGACCCTAGTGACCTGGCCACAATGTCACAATCAGAGCTGGCTATGCGCATGGGCAACGATCAGGCTATGATGTCCGGCTGGAACAAGCGTAAATCTCGGGGCAAGGTGAGAATGCAGATCACCATTATTGTTTTAAGATACAGTTCTCACCTTTCTTTTCTGAGCAGGAAAGACTAAGCTCGCACTAGTATTTCCGCTTTTCAAACATGGTTCAATAAAAACACATGCTAAAGCATAAACCGACATTTCTGGCAAACCAAACGATAGCATCTGCTCTGAGCATTCTTAAATGGAAACAGTTCGATTAACTTAATACCAACGTTCAAAGGTGCGGAAACTCAAGTCAGAAAAAAAGCTTTTATTAAACACCGCAAATGGGAAAAAGATGTTCTACAACAAAAGAGTAGGAGCAGGCTTCTTTCTTCTAAATGCTTTTGCTTGTTGCAGAGAAATCATGCAATTTTATGAGATGACATAACTCTCTGAAAAATTCCACTCTCTAAGACTACAAAAAAAATGAAAATATAAAACATCAGAGAAACAAAGACCAACATTACTTCTGCCTTGCTAATTTTCTAATTGCATCAGAAAGGAATATTCATAAATTCGTAATGGATGTTGAAGTTATTTTACTTTTTTGGTAAAAGATACAAATGTTACATGCCTGTTTTTATACCTTTACCTTATCAAAAGTCCTAATCTCTTTGTTGCTTTTAAATATGACAAAAATATATTTTATATTGAAAACTTTCATCTTATTAAAGCAGCAACCATAACTTTCCATCTTGATGCCGAGTCTATGAAATTTCACCAAACTCAGATTCTGATTTAGCATAATTATTTTCTTACGATGTAGAACAAGTAAATTAAATATGAAACGGTCAATTGATCACCTGAGCATCATCGATTTGTTTTGTAAGGTACAATGAATCTTTCGAAGAAAGAACTCTTGGAAAGTGCTATGTAATATTAATGTGATTTTCATTTAAAAAAAAAACCGAAGAAAAGCGCTCGCTTAATTAGAAAATCCTAACGCACACTCACATACATTTAAATGTTACAAAATCAAAACTGCGATGTAGTTAACCAATCTTTTGGAAACGCTTTTTATTTACGATAGCTTCACGATTTTGAATGAAATCGAGAGGCAATGAAAATCTGTACTGAACACCTAATAAATTCCGGGGACATATCACAGTGTATTTGCAGGTGGTTTTGGATTGGTGTTTTAAATCTCGCAACAAATCACGGAATGACTGGTTCAAAAAAGATATAAGATTTCTAAATAACATGATTGCTTTATTTTTCATACGATCTTTCGTTTACAGATGTTTATCCACAGGCTTATATATTTTCTAACAGCTTTTGTAAGTGAATATTTCTCCTGTAAAAAATCACAGGCATCGATCTATCCGTAGCTCATCATAGACTGTGTGCTGTGTAAGTCTCTTAGTCCATAGTAGTCAATAGCGTCGAGGAAATCACATTTTAGCGTGTTCACACCTGATGTAGTGACTCTGGATATGAATGTAAGCTTTTAAAGATGATGTTATGCTCCTATGCCAGTTTTCGGATGTGTATAGAGTGTTTATTTCACAGCACAGTGTTTTAAAAATTATGTTATGGAATGTTTAAAAATAAAGCAATGTATGCAGATGCAATTGATAATATATTTTACTCTCTCTAGGCGCTTAACCCAGCTACCAAGCTTATTTTCTTTGCCAACCTCAGTTGTCTTGATTTTTTTAAGGATATGCTTTTTCATCATGTTCCTCATTAATATGGTTTAGCATAATTTTTTATGTTTTCCATTTGTACATAGTTATCATAGACGATTCAACACTTGTTTGAAATCCTTGAAAAGTAAAAAATCCTTAACTGCAATTTATATTTCAAAAACAATAATTAAGCCATACTTGTTAAGCAGTTTGAATCGTGGGACTCTAAGTATCGCTAGCCCCAGCGTTCCTTGTGAGTTAATCTAAAAAAAAAAAAAAAAGAAAAGAAAACAAATCATCAAAATAGCAACTGTTGATCTGTGCCTAAAGTATATATTTAACAATACCGATTTTCGCCAATCGCTTAAGTCTGAATCCATCGACTTAAGCAAAGAATCAGAGCAATCGTCCGGTGTGGGCAAAATTCGACACATAGAGCTCTCGGCTGTGCGGGTGAATGTTCTGGAAGGAGTGCACACGAGAAAGTTTGCCCGCCCGAGACCCTTCAAACAACGTACAACGGACACCAAAGTATCTCAAGATGGGGACTTACCACAGGAAGGAATCGGCTCTGAGACTGGCTATAAAGAGAGAACGGGAAATGACTTTACTAGAGGAGGAAAGCATTTTCTCAGAAAGGGTAGAGGCGTGGAGAGGTTGGCCGCGAACAGGCGAGTGGTGTTGAAAACAATATCCGAAATGGATGAACTGAAGGCGCCAGGTGATTTAGACAAAGACAGTGCAGTTCCTCAAAAGGTATTTTGATATGCCACGTCTACCTAATAGGATCATCGGTTCTAGAGCTGCCCGCTTTAGCTAACCTGCACCATGTAGTTGTCCAGGCGTGTGGAAATATAAGGTGGAAAACGAGAGGACAAATGATTTAACATGCTTTGCAGTTCCTTTAATGCTTTGTGGATCTGAGGTTCAGCTATATAATGATGTGCAATTTTTTACATCAGTGTTTCAAATAAATATTTATGTATAGCAGTTGAGTGATCCAGATTTGCACAGCTATTTAAACAGAATTATCTCTATTGCTTTCTGTCGTGACAATTGACACATTTTGTAAAGTATTCTAAAATTCAAATCGTTTGTTACATTAATGTTCGGTTGTGGGGCTTTTTGAACAAACAGCTCTGTCATTACAATAGCTTTCTCAATAGCCATCATCGTATTAAAATCAACATCATTATAATCATCATCATCACCTCCATAATCATCATCATCATAAACTTCAAGAACAATATTATATTAACAAAGTCACATGGCGATTTAATTTTTTTATCACCACCACCACTTCCACCACCGCTATCACAATTCTTTCCAATCCATCCACACTCATTCCCAGTTTTTTCCGCCTTTTGGACCTCGACTTTATCATCATAGCCTTCCTTTTTTCTCCTCTGCAGCCTCCTCCTAGAAAGAAAAAATCACCCATACAACTAGCCACTACCATAGATAAACCCCTCAGTCATTTTAATCCCTCTATCAATAGGTGATCTATCTTCCTATCATTTCCACCTATCTATTTACACCTCAGTTTATGAGTCTAATTTTTGATCATTTATCTCTACTTCTATTTCTCTTGCACATAGTTGATCTTTCTTTCTGTTTCTCTCCCGCCCCGCCCCCTCTCTCTCTCGCTCTGCCTCTCGGTTTCTGCAATTTTAATAATATTTCTATCCATGATTCACGTTGAAAAAAAAAGAACAAAACAAAAAACAAAAAAACAAAAAAAAACAAAAAACAAGCAAACAACAACAGCACATACCCACGAACCCCACCCCCCACCCCAAATAATAATAATAAAAAAAAACGAACTGCTCATCGTGTTACCCCTTTTTAAATTACTCTGATTAGAACTCTTATCATTATCGTTGGCTAAAAAATTCTATTAATTTAAAGAACCATTTAATCATCTATTCATCCATCTATTAACCTTTTCATCTTTATGTCTATTTGCCCATCAATCAATCAATTAATTAAGCAATTAATCAGTCAACCAATCTCTGTAACTATCTCTATGCCTATCTATCTATTTTAGACCTATCTGTCTTTTGAATCACATCTTTATGGTTATTTTTCTCAAATTATAAATTGATTTATTCATCCAAAAAATCTTCATTTCTATCTAGTTATCTATCTCAAACTTTATCTATCTGTCTATCTTCAATTAAATCTTTGTACTGTCTATCTATTAAAATACGTTCTGTATATCTATCTATCTGTCTATCTATCTATCCATCTATCTATCATCTATCTATCTATAACTTTTGTTATCTCTTTATCCATGAATAAATTGTTGTTTTTTGTCTATCAATATATGTGCTGTATTTCTGTCTATCTGTCTGTCTGTCTGCTGTCTGTATATCGGTTTCGATCGATGTCCGCCTATTTATTTACCAAAAACAACTATACATTTTTAAAGCGACACTAAATATACCTTCACTAACTAGTGTGCTCTATGTGTTTTCAAGGTGACGGCATTTGTTTTGCATTTCCTTCTATATTAATTAAGCAACATGATTCTATTACCATCGCTTCATGCTATTAGCTTTTCCTCATAAGCAGACACGTAAATACACTAAGACAACACTTCAAATTAAATTTTTACTTCTCATTATATTGCTGTGGACAATTCTATTTGTTCGAATTGTCAGGTTAATCTCATCTGAAAACTATAATGCGCAAGATCACTTACGTTGTGGTCTGCATTCAGATACATATTAAAAAAATGATCAAGCTTTTTGGCAAATGCAAGAGGATGGGGCTAAAATATCTTTATAGGGTTAAACTATAAGCAGGATTGTGATGTTTATCTTTTTTTTTTTTTACCTCTCATGAAAGTTGAATATAAAACAACAATAACAAACGTACAATAATTCAAAGAAAAAAAAAAGAAAACATATGTTACACTCACATTGATGTGCTTATATTGAATCATGACCTGGCCATGGCAGCATGTAGAGCGCCATCACCATCATCAGGAACAGAATTCCGTGTCCAGCGATGGTGGAGAAAGGGCAGGTGACCTCTCCGCTCTCCTAGAAATCCCAGCCTTGAATTTGACTCCATCGTCACGCGGTGGGCGTCCTCAGTCCGTAAGAAGTACGTCAAGTTTTCGTGGCGGACCGGCGAGGCGCGGCGCTCGCCGAAAGGTACCGGATACTCCCAAAGTGACCTACATAAATGGTTGCCTCTGGCGCAGCTATATATCTGCATGGGGTGTAGGGCTGTGCAGTGTTTGCTTAGAACTAACACTATCTATAATTGTGCTATTTTTTATAAAGCTACAATCCGGAAATCAATGACTGCACATCGATGTATTTATCGTTGGTTTTTCTCTACTCTGCTCGGAATGGACATAACGACGTGTTATATAGATCTGCTGTTCTATATCCGTGCACAGCCATGTACCCGTGCACATTGGTGGTCTATGTAAGGATACAACTACACTCATATTATATTTTCGTACGAATATCATAGTGCTCTGTCATATGAATACTTCACGATCTTATCGTAAACCGAAAATTTACACAGCAAGCCCTTTATTCAATGTTGTATCCATATCTCATGTACATTTCCCACACAAAGTTCTAACTGCATGATTGTCTTGCACGCATATTATAAGCATTTTAAATACTTTTTCTTTTCTAAAGAATTGTATGGTGCAAAATCTTTTTTTTTAAACTAAAGCAAATAAGCCCCTTCATACAGTGGCCGCAATGCACAGGGAAGTATTTTTTAAAAACATAATTACGGAAAAAAGATGACGAATACACATATGAGTTTGAAAAGTTAGGAGAGCAAATGCGATGGAGTTCAATATCAACCAGTTTTATCTCCTATATTGTAACATATTCAAACACAAATACAAAGTTAAAGTCATTGCGATTGTTAAATCTTCCGCAAGTTCTCTCAAAGTCTATTCACTCATGTTCATATTAAAAGTCTCAAAGAATTACCTGTTAGGTTGATGTTAATTTTGACTATAAAAAGTATTTGTTAAAAATAAAGAATGAAAAAGAATGGGAGAAAAAAGATGGCCTCATTTAGTTTAGTTCAAGTTTGTTTAAGTTTGAGGCCAAATTATTGTTTAGCTTTGTAAATAAAACTCAGTACTTTAATGTCACTATAGATTAGTCATATCACAAGCTATACGGAACCTCTACTTTTTAAAGATTTTACATAGTGGGGGAAATGCATACATGTGGAAATAGGACTTTTTCTTTGGTTATATTTGTGCCCATAACTTTCATTATGTCTCCCTCTTCTTGACAAATCCTTGATTTTTTTTTTTACTCTACAGCAAGTTGATTTATATTAAAACTTGTATGTTGGTGACCTATGAAAATGTGCATGCCTATAACATAATTATAATTTCAACATGTATTCAATTGTGTAAAAATAATACTGCATGCTCGACCTTTAAGCATGAAATTTTTAAACCTATGGAAAATCCACGAAGCAATAGACTAGTATAGCTTTTTATAAGCCCACGGGTATATTTGATCAATGAATACGATTTTGCGAAGGACTTTTTGGCGTATCGATGTCTTAAACAATGAGCATTGTAGAACTGCAGCTCTATCCAAGTATTGAGCCATTATTTTCTTACCAATAAAGCTATAGATCTGTTGAGTGGTGTATTCTAGAACAGTAGAAGCCATTTGGGATTGATAAAACCTTGTTTTAAAGCCTACCTCTTTCACGTAGCGTACTAAGAACCGCTACTTTTGTCATGCTCAAGGAATATCTGTCCCCCAAATCATCATTTTAGGAAGTGAAGTTTGTCTCCGATCAAAATAATAATATTATTATCTATCGATACGACCCAGAGCATTAGTTTTTTAAGAGGAAAGACAATTTAATGATTTAATGCAGGAATATAATGCTTATAATCGACGAAGCTACGAACAAACTAATGATGACTGAGCATGAGAAAATTTTTAACGCCGATTTCACAAAAGCTTGTCTTTATTGAAGAAGTAAATCGTATATAACATCTTTTATATATTTTGTAAGAAAATCTAACAATCTATACCATGCAATGGAGCTGAAAGTGAGGATGATTCAACTTTTCTACGATCTTAGATATCAGTTTCAAATTTCAAAGAGTTAATGTTCTTAGCTTCTTTCATCTCGACTTTCCTTCCAGAGTGGTATATTATTTATAAATTGACAATAAATATTTTGTTTAATTAGGCTATCTCTTGCTAGAATCTTTTTTTACTTATTTTTCTTTTCTAAGATGTGTGGCATTGAATCAAACCTTTTCTTGTTACTTTTTCGTTACTGCGTTCCTTTACTTTACGCTGATTCTTCATGTAAAAAATTTCTAGTTTCCTCTCTCTCTCTCTCTCTCTCTCTCTCTCTCTCTCTCTCTCTCTCTCTCTCTCTCCGCTTTCTCTCCCTTTCTCTATTACTCTGAATCTTTATTTATCTATCTGGCTATCTCTCTTCGTCTTTCTTTTTTTTTGTTGTCTGTTTCTCCCTCTCCCTTTGCCTGTCTCATTGTCTCTTTCGCTCTGTCTATCTGTACGTCTGTGTCTGCGTCTCTGTCTATCTGTGTGTGTGTGTGTCTGTGTCTGTCTGTCTATCTCTCCCTTTCTCTCTCTCTCTCTCTCTCTCTCTCTCTCTCTCTCTCTCTCTCTTCTTCCTCCTATCTCGAGTACGTGATTCCCTTTTGCTGCGATTTACAAATCTTCATTGTTGTATCAGCTTTTTTCTTTTCATCCTTCACAACTTTGAGTGATATAGTATTCTTGAAGCAATGCAAAGCTGATAACAATGTCGTTATGTTGTTGATGCTTTCCATAAGTAAAGATGGATTTCCGTAGTGATGAATAATATTTTTATTATTACATCATCATTATACCTATTATTGTTCAGGTGCACCGAAGTCTTTATTCAAAATATTATCTCTTCAGTGTAAGTTAAGAGTGCTGAGTGTACTTTTTACCATCACCTTTTAACTCTTTTATTTAAAAGTAATTATGGCTTTTGTTCAGCAATTAAATCATTCAATTTTATCAGTATTCCGCAATATGTTTTATATTTTTTTGTATTCTATAGTCTTTTAAAAAAATGCTGTGAATTTCATATATTCGAGGCTTTATTTTTTTAAAGATGAAGAGTGCGTGTGATTGAATACTTTTACGTATATACCATTAACTAACAGAGTAATAAGTAAGTTGGAATAGTCTTGTTATGAGATATATTTTCATTGACCTATATTGTTTTGAGGCTAAGATGCACTCGTCTGAAAATATGACAAGAAAAAGGTAATTTTTGCTTAGGCTTAAAGAACCTATTACTTTGCCATGAATTACCAAATGAATATCATTATCAGTTTGGCTATTCTATCTTCTAGTTCTTTATTATTATTATTATTATTATTATTATTATTATTATTATTATTATTATTATTATTATTATTATTATTATTATTATTATTATTATTATTACTCTTATTACTATTATTATTATTATTATTATTATTATTATTATTATTATTATTATTATTATTATTATTATTATTATTATTATTATTATTATTATTATTATTATTATTATTATTATTATTACTATTATTATTATCAATATTATTATGATTGTCTTTGTTGTTGCTGTTATTCTTATTTTTAATACCATTGTTGTTGTTCTTTGAAAAAAAATACTTTGTGATGATTTTTTTTACAATATTGTGTTTAATATTTGCAATATTATTTTTATTATCATTCTCACAAGCCTTGGTATCATATCCCTTTTCTGTAAGTTATAAACGTCACTTAGTGTTTTAAAAATCACAACATGTACATGTATGTTCTCACATACTATATATAATTTTAAAAACATTTTGTGGTATTTATGTCAGTAAATTAAATTAGCAAATTTGAGTTATTAGCAAATGTAAAAGTAGACTACCAGGCAGGATTAAAACCTACCTATGAAGAATCTATGTAGAAGGTAAAAAATTACATTTCCATAATGATGAATTATGAAAGTGTACCTATTATTGTTAAAATACTATATCTTTACCACACAACTAGAATGGAGAACCGCTTCAATAAATCCACCACGTCTGGTATAATTTCTGAAATGCGTAGGCTCAGCGCAGTCTCTAAAGCTCAATTTCACCAGCAATTTAGGAAAAACATCTTTCTCCTCAATCCAAATTACCATTCTTTTGTTCAAATAAAAGAAACCTTTTCAGCAACTCTTCTTTAATTTCATAAGCTTTTATCTTGCATGCCACACCTACACAAAAACTATAATCCGCAATCTGTATTTTCAAGTATTTTTATGATATGAATTAATGAAAGTTCGTAGATATTAACTTATTTGGATAAAATAAATGAGGTTGTCTAAATTTATTGTTGCCATTAAAAGATAAGCAAAACAAAAGCTGATAAAGAGCCCTGCGCTTCAGTTATTGTTCTTAAATGGCATTTTGTTTCATTCCATGTACGAAATTTGATTTCGAGATGAGTGCCGTTTTTTTTTCTCTTCCTTTCTTTTTTTCTGCCTCTAATTCTCTCAGTTTTCATGAAGAAAAAACTGTTTTAACGCTTTGTTATCTACTTCTGAATTTTTAAAATTGTAATCAAACCGCTGCCCAGAAAAATCTTTTTTTTATAGTACTCTCATATGTTGCTGTACTCTAATCTAACCACGTTTTGCTCTTCTTGGCTGCTCCGTGTTAACCTTTATCAGACGACGGGTCGGGCTCAGGCGACACGAGAGGACAAGAATGAATTCCTGGCTGCCCTGAGTCAATCAGCCATGGGTCATCTCAGTATTACCATGCTCTACTTCTACAAGTACCTGCTCAAACATGGTGAGGAGGATGGCATGCCGCAGATAGACAAGGATCTGTTTTTTTACATTGAGGTCCAGAAGTTTAAGGTGAGAAACTTTTGAAAGTTGTCATGGGGATGATAAGAAAAAAAATAATAATACAATAAAACCTACTATTTGCAAATAAAATTTATTACTCTTTTGCTAATTCAATTTAACTTTTGCGGGACACAAGCAGTTTTAATGGACACGTCTTGAGTGCTTCAAGTAGGTAATTTCAAACTCGGGAAATAGTTTTGATTTATTTTCTTGCCTCCCTGTGACTAAAAACAACAGCAACAACAAAAAAAGAAACAAGAGAGAGAGAGAGAGAGAGAGAGAGAGAGAGAGAGAGAGAGAGAGAGAGAGAGAGAGAGAGAGAGAGAGAGAGAGAGAGAGAGAGAGAGAGAGAGAGAGAGAGAGAGAGAGAGAGAGAGAGAAAGAGAGAGAGAAGGGGAGAGGTGGGGGGGGGGGAGGGGGGAGAGGGAGGGGAGACAGCTATATGCACTTATTTTTTCATTTTTGACTGCATTCGATATTTGATACCATTCTATTAACTCACAATGATTTTTTTTTTCTTCACAGGATGGAAGTCATGCAAACTCCGATGATGAAATGCTCAAACGTAAAGTGCAATCCATCGTGGATTGTTTCTTGGATTCTGTCTACTCTCCAACGTTACAGGTGATCTTTGTTGGTGGCCTTTAGAAAGAAATACGAATATGAGTAGTTGAGAATTCCAAAGTTCATGCAGTTCAAAGTCAGTTGATTTCTTTAGATATTTGAAAATGGAATGGTTAGCCGTTATGGGAACAAAAGTAAATGAATAACGATGAACTCTGAAAAAAAAAAACAATAACAAACAAACAGTTGAATTCTATTCAGTGCTAAAACACATATCACTGAAATTACTTTCAATTAAATCTGACAAAGTAAAACTAAAAATACATACAAATAATAGTCTTTCTATTTTCATATATCTTTGAAAGACTTTTGGATGGTTTGTAATTGAAAGTTCGGTCATAAATAATTTTTAATGGAAAGAAGCGCGAAGTAATAAATTAATTTAGAAACGGTCATTATTCCAGACAACTTTAAAAAATGTTTGAACAAAAAAGAGGAGCAAAGTGGGCTATAATTGTTTACACACAATCAAAATTCATCAGCAGCTCACTTGAAAGTATATAATTACCACACAAACTTAGTATCTCCAACGCAATAAATAAGGGTTCTGCGTTTGTTTTTATTTTTTTTTAATAGCGCAAACCGTTTCGAAGATCAACCTCTTTTTCCTCTGTTCCAGAGCTTGCAGCTATGTCCATCTTCTATATTTTCTAAATTAATAGTCATCGGCTCGTCTCCAAATTCAAATAGCTGATACTAAGAGCGACTGATAAATTTCTATTGTCAACTGTTTACCATGCCCCTGATCAAGCTCTACACAAATTCAATTCATCAAGCAAAAAAAAAAAAAAATTCGTTTCCAACATGCATCATCTGACTTTTACGTTATTGAATATTAGTGAGAAAACTAATGCCTACAATGTATCATAAACTAATTTGATGAAGGTATCAGAATGAGAGTCACTTTTTCACGTATGTTTTTCAGTAGCAAATTCTTTTATTTTTTGACCGGCTATGATTCAAGATCGATATTCCTGCTGACATGCACCAAAAGACACTTAAGGCGACGCAGCGCTACTTGACGGGCAAAGAGACCACGCCCTTTTTGTTCGACGATGCTCAATTCCATGTCTTTAAGGAACTTCTCTTCTATTGGGCGGGCTTCAGACGAGCCTCCTCCACACCGGAGGATCCCAAGAAAAAACCAAGTATGAGGGCACTAATCTCATGGCTATTATAGTCATGTAACTAAACCTGTCGTTATCATCTTTTTTTATCCTATCATTCTAGGCTCTCATTCCTCTCTCCTCTACCCTCTTATTCTAGACAAAGAGGATCAATACTTTTTAACTTCACTTTGTTAGGAAAACTATTTCCTAGCTTTAATGCATTAATTTGTAGACCAGAGCATCAAGTGTTTTACTCAATTTTCATACATATATTTCAATTCCAAAAATATCATGGTTTAGTTATAATAACTTGGCTTCTTTTTCATATAACAGACATAGGAGAAAAATGTGATGTCACTGCAGATTGCAAACAATCTGAGAATGATAAGAGCCAGGCTTTATCAAGAAGAGTTTCACTCAAAGCAGAGAAAGCCCAATAAGAACAGGAATCTTAAGTGGTTCCTGATTCTGTATACTTATGGGACAATTTAGCTGTTGAGTGGTTGAGCTGCGATCCACTCACTTCAGCACTTTAAAAAAAAAATTTTGGCATTATGAAGGTCACGTGAACTCCTATCGTACTTTGCAACAGTCCTGTCTATGTACCTGCTTATCATTATAATATTAATTGAGAAATTTAACACTAATTTGACGTGCCTCATCATACTTCACCAGTTACAAAATACGAGAAGATGCTTCAGAAAAGGATGGAGAACATACAGAACTATCAGGCTCCGAGCTCAGACTTCACCCTCCCGTCCATCCCAGAAGGTGCCATACCGTCTTTTACCATCTCACTTTCAGAGGGTGTTAAATTCAAGG
The DNA here is from genome assembly GCA_033675545.1 of Elysia crispata. Lineage (NCBI taxonomy): Eukaryota > Metazoa > Mollusca > Gastropoda > Plakobranchidae > Elysia > Elysia crispata. Next base: position 355,044 of record JAWDGP010001379.1, read on the forward strand.
TAAGATGGGACGCCCAGTTCCATTATTTTCTTCCAAATGAATTTTTTAACCAAAAGAGATATCATGATTTGATTAAATTACATGATTTTGACACAGCAATAGCATTAGAAAATGGTGTAAGTGTTTAGCTTTATAATTTTCTTTTGCAATGTCATAAAAATACCACTTTTGTTGTGGTATTTATGAATGGATATAATGGAATACAGATATACTATAAATTGTGTTTATGTTTAAAATTAATTTCAAATTTTAGTTATCTATTGCTCATTAATCATTGTTTTCCTCTATTTTCATTTTAAAATCAAATTACAATGCACAACACCTATCATGTGCCTTTACAATAAGCCTTTGACCTCTGAGTTCATTCTGTTTGCACACGTCTAACAATCACACAAGAAAAAACTGCACGAAATTTGTGACAACACATGTAGGCCCTAATAATCTTTTTTTTCTTTTCATTTGAAACAATCACACTATATAAATGTAATTTCAAAAGAAAGCTTATTGAGCATATTTTAAATTTTTGTGAAAATCTCCCATAAATTTGTCTTAAGCGCTTTATTCAAAGAATTCTGTGCCATTTAGAAATATACATTTAAAGTCTAAGTAGATTAAATGTAGCTGTCCTTTTTATATATAATATTTGATATTTCAATATTGTTAATAAAATTACAGCCCATACACAACGTTTTTTCTTCACAACTTTTAAATCTAGCAAAATGAATTAATATTATTTGAATGCCATTTTAAAGCATTTTAAAAAGCTACTTCTTTATCTTCAATTGGGAATATTCAACCTGAAAGCCCTTATAATTTTTTTAAAATGTATGTGTCGGCATATCATAGATAAGTAGATGATAACATTTTGAGATCAGACAGGCTAGTATTTCTTACATATTTGTAAATGATTATTGAGTTTTAAAAAGGCTTTAAGTTCAGTATTGTTTAATCTGTCGCCACAAATTATTTCTAAGTGAGCGAGAAACATGAATGTATTTCGATGAGCACCCTATACAACACAACACTCCTTGCGTCCATGACTTCCCTTTGAATCTTTTTTAGCTGTATCCTACGTATTATTTATCAGTTGGACTCGCTTTCAGATGTTTACTCCACCACCATCTCTGTCGTCTGGTACTGCCAGCTTGGCGGGATCTGCGAGATCAAATCAGCCAATTGATGGCGTGGGGTTGGCAAACTGAGTGATTAATCGCCTTGTAAGACGCCACAATTTTGCAACAAATCAGTGATCTGCCAGTCATATGCCTATAAACAAGCATAAATTTGTATTAATAATGATTATATAGCCGTTGCCAATAACAATTTAGAAGACAGTTTCTTATGCCAGTGATATGCTATCATAGTTTAGTGTATGGCCGTTGGTTATTAATGCTTTACTTTTATAAATGATATAATTGGATGGAAAATGCAGATATAGTTTCTACCTCCTAGCAATGCTAGTTTGGATTGTATTGGTCAATATCGTTTACTGACAGGCAAAAAAGGTTACGCCATCGTTATTCTTGATATAATCATTTTGAATACATCAAACTAGGCCTGTAAGTGATGAGTAGTACTAATCTTTCTGTAACGATTGTCTCCCTCACATGATAAAAGGATGCCAAGGGAAGGAATGAACGAAACATACAAGAAATTGTGTTATCAATAACGTTTTTCAAAACTAATATTGATGTGCCGCGTGAAGCATTATATTATAGTTTTTTTGTTGGGCCTCGGTTGCTAAGGCAAATATAATGTGACTTCAAAAGCTCTTTAGGAGTAAGCGAATATATATCTTGTGTACTACAGACATAAAAAGCAAAAACATAACTTTTAATTACATCCTGTTTTCACCCCCTCCCGCTCCTTTTCCAATATAATATAATGAAGCTTAGTTGCTTCATTTTTTAAAAGCCTGTTTCCCTTTTTCTATTTACTAAATGTTCCTAATCTCTTCGCACGTTTTTTTTTTTTTTTTTTTTACTCAATTAAGGTACTGAACAGTAGACTTATCATGAGATTTGATTCGTCTTTGACTTGAAGAGTCAATAAAATCATCGAAGAGAATGAGTTAAAACTAATTTCAAACTCAACAACATTACCATCATCAAATGAACTATCTAACGGATTTTTATCTTATGGAAAAGATATTTATACAAAGAGATTAATGTTAGACTTTGAAGATGTTTCACCTAATATTACACGAGGGTATGTAAGGCTAAAACCTAAGACGAAAAGATAAAAGGTAGGGGGCTAGATTGATGACATAAGTATGTAAACTAAGTGAACTAGGAATTACAGTGGCATGTTATGAAAAATAACTAATTCTGTGCTTTCTCAATCTGTACAACGTCTCTCTAAATGACCCCTATAGGCTAAGTAAATTCGAAAAAAAAAGTACATAAAGCAAGAAATACACTGCATTGCGGGAATTCTTAGCTGCTCACTATTGGTATCTACATGGCAACAAACGCTTGAAATGATTTGAAAATAGACTGGGATTATACAAAATTAGCTAACAATTCTTATTATGTCTTTTAAAAAACTTGTCAACAGTAAGTCTTATATTTATTTCTGGAATTCAGAAAAAAAAGACCGCAAAGATACAATGCATCTTTTAAAATGCAGAATCAATTTGCTATTTTAAGACTCTGATGTCATATTTTACAATCTCTTTTCTTGTCAGCCAGTCCAGGAAAAGGCCATTTAAAATCCCGCGTGCAACATGCATTCTCCCTTATTATTATGCTTCAATAAATTATTTAAAACTCCTAGGAGCAATAGTTAATGTAATAATATAACCTATGTATTTTTTTTTATTAATTTTCTCATTGATAAATAGTACTTCAGAGAAAGATTCACAGCGTTTCAAGTTTACACTAAACCATAGTCCAGAGCAAAGAAACCAAATACTCTCATATTGTTAAATCGCAACTGATTATTGCATTTCTTCTTTTATTACCTGCATATTTTATCCTCCTGAAAAATTTCCTCAGCCTTATGTGGAATCAGAGTGGACTTAGAAAAAGAATTGGTTGTCATGAAAAGGATAAGTGAGTTTCGCCCCACTTTCCCTCATCTTGGTTAATTTGTTATAGTCCAGCCATTCACGCAAATTTCGCCTGTGTAGTAAACAATGTCTAGTGCATTTCGCCACAATTAACAAAAACTTAGTACATATCATACTGCTTTTCACTTTGCTAAACACTTCCTCAGATAAGATAATTATTCCTCTTCACTTTTTAAATTACATGAACGTGTCTCTTGTATTGCAGTATGAAGAAGTAAGTAAACACATCAATATTTAGAAATAACTTCATAACTATTGTGACCATCACGGTTTTAACAACGATTAAAAAAAAAACAACAACAAACAACTAACTAGTTTGTGACCAGGATGTGTAATAGTTATTTATTTCATACAATTAAATGTGTTTTTTAACCAATAGGGTAGCGGGTGTTTTGATCTCAAAAAGCATTTCTTTACATAGTTGAAATAAAATTTTAACAAATTTTCGAAAGGTATTACAGGGTGTTATAACAATGTCATTACAAAATCTGGCATTACTCTTTGATCTTATATCATCTGTCTTTACGTCTAACCTTACTTTGAGTACTCCCTACATCTTCCACAGTAACTGACTTCCAAGTATAACATCACCAATACCGCCTCTTTTTTCAAGTTTCAGACAAAAAAAGCCCCTTTGCTTTTTCGCTAAAACATAATGTCTTTCCGCTTTTTATTTAACAAAACCCCTTTATTTCAAGAGAAAAGAATATATTGGTGGTCTTTTTAAACTTTCTGATCATACAGAAGGGTTTACAGATTTAAATTGCTTAAGTACGTAAAGATTGTGTTGCTATTTGACAAAACGTTGCTTTTTGCCATGTTGCTTCAATAATTTAAAAATCTTTACGGCAATATTTACATTTCCAATTAAAGTCATTTTGCTTTAATCAAAACATGTTGATTAAAAATAGGAATTCCTTTTCCTCTTAATATGACTGTGTATAATATTTACCCTCAAATGCTTTCATTTCCAAGATCTTTAACATTTAAAATCCTACCGTGTAAAACAATTGAATTCTTTTACTCATCATCGGCAATGTCAGGAAGCGAACAGCTTTGTGAGTTGGTTGTTTTGTTTATCGAGATAGCCCTACATGTATTGTGTTGGATAGTTTCTAAAAGCATAATCGTCTGTTCAAAAACTTGTTTGACAAATAAATTCCATAAATGAGCTTGAACGTTATATAGTCTGAACATGGTATGTGTTTATTTAAAAATAAACAACTAACATTGTGTTCGTCATTATATGAGATAAAAAAAAAATACTAGTTGGGCTCTTAATAGATATGTAGTCTTTCGGAGAAATTTCACTAAATTAGGTAAGCGGATTTTGGTTTGTTTCTTACGAAAACATATGTTTACTGTCCCACACATTTCTCAGATGTTTTCGTGTTCTTTACTCGGGGTGAGCCGGTACATCGTGTTTTCTTTCATCTTTGTACTTCAAATAGAATGCTTTGAAATGCATATTGCAGGGATTACTGTAACTCATATCTTACAAATTGCATATTCAGTGACAGTTGTCTCTGTTTTAGAAACTGTAATATGTTTTGCAAATTTAGAGTTGGAGAATCCCTGGTCTACCCCTGTGGTCCTGTGCCAAGTTCAAGGCTGTTTGTTCCTAACAACAAGTAGAACTTCATTCTGCCATTCCCCAACTTCTCTTGATGTAAAATAAGAGGAAAATATGAAAGAGTTGCCAAGAACGGCAAACTTTATTAAAAAAAAATATCAAAATCGTGGTCTGAGAAGGAACAAAGAGGAAGAAGGACAAGAATAAGAACAACAAGAACGAGAAAAAGAACAAAAAGAAATAAACGAATAAGAAGAGGGCGAAGAAATATCAACGGCAGGACATATGCGTTTCAAAGTGGACGATAATATCTTCTGCAGAACAAAACTAAAACTAAAAAGTATAACTTAATTCTAAGGTTAAATTGCTCTTTACATAAGAGGAAAGCGTGTTTTTTAATATAAAAAGTTTGTTGGAAATAATAATATAGAATCTTTTCCTTTGTATTTTTTAAATTAATTCCCCTTCCACTTTTTAGGCCTTGACCCAAGGACTTTTCGTGAATATCTGATAATAAATTGCCAGCAAAACGCATGAAAACTAGAAATACTCCAAACGCTTCAGCCAGCATTTACGTCTTCACGTTTTCTATGGATTATCTGAGATTAAATGAGATTAATTAACCATCCCTGATGAAACCTGGTTCATTACTACGTTGATCATTTTGAGAGTCCTTTTTTTCACATATTGGCCCAATCATACATCTTTTCTCGTTTTATTAAAGTAATAACATCGCAATATTTTTTTTCCTCATTTTCTTTCAACACATAAAGTAACGGTATATTTTACTTTGCCATATCTGTTTATATACTCAATTCAAATACTTCTATGGAGGAAATATATTTAGTTTGGATTATTTGATAAAATGTTTATTTATTTAATATTTTTTTCGACAAAGAGGTTCCTTCATCCAATCTATCTTACAATGTCGACCCAAAGTTTCCAAAACATTTTCTTTTATCTTTACTTGGTTTTCTTAGAGTTTAATTTTGTTCATAATAATTTTAGAGGTTTCGTTTCGTGATATTTTTATTGCAAATTTGTACTACTATTATTATTATTTATCCTTGTTTTAAAAGCATTATTTTGCGTGTCGATGTTTCTGTTAATATCTTATTACGCTTTGTTTTTGGTGGTGCTATAGCTGTTTTTATTATTATTGATTTTTACTTGAGGAGAGTATACTATCTCCAGATTGTTTTAATTGGATCGCTGAATAAAAAAAAATGGTTCTGTTGGACATAACTTTATCCTAATGAATTAAAGAAAAAAAAAAGTATAGATAGACACATAAATTTTCAAGTTTCCATTAATAAGCACTTGAAGAGACATTCACATCTTACAGCATCAACCATTCATTGAATATTTACTTGGATTGATTCACTTTTTTTTTATAATATTCTACGAATGAAAATTATGATGAGACTTATTTAAATTCAGTTATTCCAAACAATTCTTTTAAAGGTCTGTAAAATATAAAGACAGCGGGAAGGAAAAGGATATGCATTTCATTAATTATCTCTGCAGCATGTTAAATAAAATTGTAGCTATTGATGCTTAGTGATGAACAAAGGAAAAAAAGATTATAATTTAACCGCTCAATGACTGTTTATTACAGTAATGTATTCAGGTAAAAGCGTGCATCGGTCATAAATGCAACTTTAACTTTGGTTGAATTTTTTCTTCATCTTCCTTTATTTCATAAAAAAAAAAATTCAGTTAGTTATATAATTTATCAAATCACATGACAGAAAAAGTTCAAGCGTCCTTTGTATGGTTTTCAATTATAAGTTTTAAGTGAAGAGAATACGCTCTCATATTTTAAGCACTAATACATGGTTACTTTTACCTTTTTTTCGAGCCATGGCCTCTCATGTTTTGTTCGTTATCTCCATCATTTTCATGATCTCGATCATGATCATTGTTGTTACTATTTCTGTTATCAGGATTATTTTCAATGAGCTCTTGTTTGTTATTTATTATCTTTATCGTCAGTATCATTAACGTTCTGATCTGAATTTAATTGATTTAAGTGTTTCATCATCAGTAACGTCGTGTTTACAATAATCTGTTCATCAATCTTTTTTTTAATTTGGAAATCGGCTGCCCCGAGCAATAAAAGCAGTTTATCGTTTATTTCGCAAAATACTCCAACTACAGATAATAGCACTATTATTTCCTTCCCTTGTTGCCGCCACTAGGAGGTAGACGAGAGTGTCTCAGGTACACCACTGCCAGAGGCGACACCCAAAGCGGGACACAGAGGAAGCAAGGCTGCCATACCAGAAGTCGATGGACTTGCGAAGCGTTCACGGGGCCAATCAAGACGGAGCTCGGTCATTGCCAAATAGAATTATTTTCTTAAATGGAATTCATGCTTAAGATATGTATATGATTAAGAGAAAATTTGCTTTAATATCCTTTTTCATCAAAATGTGTGCAAATATGAAATTCGTGTAAGAAGTGCTCAATCATACTCCTCCCTCCTTCCCACTCCCCCCACCCTTCTCTCTCTCTCTCTCTCTCTCTCTCTCTCTCTCTCTCTCTCTCTCTCTCTCTCTCATTATTGCGATATGTATTTATCTATCTAATTCACCAAACGTTTCAGTTTTGTTATTGGTTTTTTTTCATTGAGTTCTTCAATTTAATCCGTTTTGGTTTTTTCCTTTCAATAGTCCATATTTTTTTCACCTTTACTCCTCCTCCATTCATTGTTGTTCACCATGTGGTTACGGGCTTTTACAGAAAGTAATGTCATATATGATTGATTATATGTCACTTAATGTCTATCTATTTATACATTTTTGACACCTTAAAAAAAAAAAAGAACCTAGAAGCAATAACTTGAATGCTGAAGCAAGAACGAATATTGAATTCAGGTAAAAAAAAAAGTATTTTCTCAAATTTTGGTTTGATATCAATATTTATTACTAAGTGAAAATGAAAAAAAAAAAGAAATCACACACATACATACACACGTTGTATCTACCTTCATGTATCTCTTAGTTCTGTGATTCCATCTAAGTGTACTTGCTATTAAGCTCTTCACATGTGTAAATGACAAATTTTTTTCCGATGAATGCACAAAAATCATTTCAGCAATTTATAAAGGAACAGCTCAATTTAATACATATTTTTGTTTTGTGCCTTTTACAGTGAAGAGGCACTGATGAGGTGTTTTCGTTTGCACTTCTCTTTAGAAACACGATTCCTTGAAATTCAAAACATTTCGTCTGAAGCTCTTCCAATGGATTGTCAACATCTTATCTGAGGAACCACATGTCGAGATTTTATCTCTGACCGTGATTATATGGATATTGGTCCCATCATTCTCATAATTTCTGTTTTACGTGTTTGCTTAAGTATGTGCTTCGAAAATATTGAAAACTTACTTGATATTTTAGAAGTCATGGAAATAAAATTACACATTGTCTTTTAGAAGCTTGTGTTTTCTTTTAACAGAAAATTTAATATTCAATAGCATAACCTCATTCGATTACACTGCTTATCATGATGTCGTTTGAATTTCGTCTTTACATTTTTATATACTTTTATCCTTATCAAGACAAAAGTATATTTTTTTTTTAATTTCTGGTTTTGAAACAGTAGCGTTCTTGAAAGAATAAAAATAGTAATAATGCTGTTTATGACATTCGTCAATAATTTCAATTCTGTAACTATTTTTTTTATTTTTTTTTTCTGAGATAAAGATTCGTATTGTCCGCATGGTGAACATATCCCGTTCTCTCTTTCTCTCTCTCTCTCTCTCTCTCTCTCTCTCTCTCTCTCTCTCTATCTCTCTCTCTCGTTCTCTCTCTCTCTCTCCCTTGGTTTGTCGGTCTGTCTGTTTGTGTGTCTGTTTGTCCCTCTCTCTATTTATATACATATAATGAGGGGTATGGATGCAAAACTCTCCAAGCGCAATATATGCCTTTAAAAAAACCCCAAACAACCGCAAATATTTCAATAGATATAGTATACCCTGAAATGGACTAATTTATTAGCTACGTCACGTAAATTGCTGTTTATCCAATATGGACTACATTAGGAGACCATTCAGTTTATTTGTAAGCCATTTAAAAAAACAAAACTGTTGTAAGGAAATCCATCGTTTTTTTTTTTCTTTTTCTCTTTGATATTCTCCCTTTGATTCTTTGACTATTTCCATCTCCATGCCTTCCTGTTGGTCTCTGGCTTTCAATCCCATTTCTTATCTGCTCCTCTTCTGCTAATTTTTAAATGTCATTCTTCAAATCTTCACACATTCCGCATCGAAAAATAGATTTTTTTAAAAAAATTACAAAATGTTACTAAAGAGTATAAAGACAGCAACAACAACAGAAAACAACTCCAAGATCCAAATATTTCTCCGCATCGCAAAAACAGTTTTTTAAAAAAATTTACAAAATGTTTCTAAAGAGCATAAAGACAACAACAACAACAGAAAACAACTCCAAGATCCCAATGATTATAGCATGACCTCACAATTTTATTTATTGCTCTTTATTGATACCCTGCTGAAAAACCGATAACACCTGCCAGGGGACAAAAATAAAGGATGAAGAAAAAAAGTCATAGCTTTATCTCATCAGATGGGCCATAGCTTCAACCTCTGGGATTCTTTTGTAAGTTGCAGAAGGTAGAGTTGCAGCAGCTTTGATACAGGTTTGCGTTTACCTTTTCTTGGCAGATCGCTAACGCTAAACATCCGCCAATGTCGGAGTGGCCAAAAAGGGCTTTGAAAGCACACACTTCCCCAGGTTGACACGTCTCAAACCTATACTGACCTGAACCGCTGCAAGTCGAGTTGACGCCATTGTTGAGACAGCCGAAGCACATCAGTTCCTGGCTCTCCGCTCGCGTGGTATTCACGTGGAAAGAGATTGAGTGATGTAGATTAAACAGAGACAAAAATTAGAGGAACGAAAAACGTAGAAGATTTCAGATCCAAAGAAAATAATATGCTGATTATCAACAATCATCCATGGTTTGGGGAGCTATAACCCGGACATTCGTTTCTCAGACGTGAAATCTGCCAGTGATAAAAACAACAACAACGCATACCTTATATTAACTTTTGAAGAAAAATTGCAGTATCTTTTGTTCGCATCATAGTTTGCTCTCAAGTTTGAAATAAAACGGCAATTCCAATATTGATTATGAGTTTTAAGAAAAAGTGGAGTTAATAAAATGATATTGATATGCATTTAATTTTACATTTTTACATGGGCTTTTTTTTTTATTGTAAGTCACAGTCGGACCCCTTTCAA
>JAWDGP010001380.1:0-20000 GCA_033675545.1 Elysia crispata
GCCATCTCTATAATGAGCTTACTTCCAATATGGCCGCCGATTAATTCTATTTTGGCCATCTCAATAATTAGCATAATTTCAATATGGCCGCCAGTTAATTCTATTTAGGCAATGTGTATATTTAGTATAATCCAATATGGCCGCCAGTTAATTCGAATTTAGTAATCTCTATAATCAGCATAAATTCAATATGGCCGCCGGTGAATTCTATTTTGGCAATCTCTATAATTAGCATATGTACTAATATTTTGCGCCGGTTAATTCTATTCTGGCCATCTCTATAATTAACATAATTTCAATATGGCCTAGAGTTAATTCTGTTTAGGCAATGTGTATATTTAGTATAATCCAATATGGCCGCAAGTTAATTCCAATTTGGTAATCTATATAAATATAATAAATCCAATATGGCCGCCGGTTAATTCTATTTTGGCCATCTCTAAAATTAGCATAATTTCAATGTGGCCGCCAGTTGATTCTATTTTGGCCATCTCTATAATTAGCATAAATCCAATATGGCCGCCGGTGAATTCTATGTTGGCAATCTCTATAATTAGCATATTTCCAATATGGCCGCCGATTAATTCCAATTTAGTAATCTCCATAATTAGCATAATTCCAATATGGCCGCCAGTTGATTCTATTTTGGCAATCTCTATAATTAGCATATTTCCAGTATGGCGGCCTGTTAATTCTTATTTAGAAGTCTCTATAATTAGCATATTTCTAATATGGCCGCCGGTTAATTCCAATTTGGTAATCTCTATAATTAGCATAATTCCAATATGGCCGCCAGTTTATTCTATTTTGGCAATCTCTATAATAAGCATAAATCCAATATGGCCGCCGATTAATTCCAATTTGGCAATCTCTATAATTAGCATAATTCCAATCTGGTCGCCGGTTAATCCTATTTTGGTAATCTCTATAAATAGCATAATTCTAATATGGCCGCCAGTTAATTCTATTCAGGCAATCTCTATATTTAGTATAATCCAATATGGCCGTGGTTACTTCCGATTTGGAAGTCTCTTTAATTAGCATATTTCTAATATGGCCCCCGGTTAATTCCAATTTGGTAATCTCTATAATTAGCATAATTCCAATTTTACTCCGGTCTGAAATTCGATTACATTTTGATAATATGGTATTATTTTGATGATTTATAGGGATCATTTTGATTCTACAGCATGTCTATTGTATTGGTATAGAGAAAGAAAAAATGGAAATCTTTCTACCGTTTTGAATTTTTTTTTTAATTTCGAATTCTATTCTATTGTAATAATATTTAATTATGCTTGATTTGTAGAGATAGAAATAAAGAGGATTTTGTCACCCCTATTTAATTATTCAATATTGATTCACCATCTTTGTGGCAGTTGGCTATTCCATGTTATGTTCCCAACACATACCACCCACGCATTATCAATTCGGCAATAAGGGTTTATGTTTCTATTACAGTAAAATGGAGTTCAATATTTCTTTTGTATAAAAATGACGGATCTTGAACTCTGTGCAAATTGCAATGAATTGAAATCACTTGATGAATACCATAAACACATACGAAAACCTATTAAAAACAAGACATTTATCAAAAACAACAAAGACAGATAAAAAAAAAGAGTGTTATCTGAGTTTATTCAGAGAAATCCAAATTATAAAAATATAAAAAGAAATCATTATAATAGTTAATACACATTGTTTTCTAAAATAATTAAAAAGACACATACCAGGCTTTCAAAAATAACGTCAGTGAAACTTATGTATATAACATAAACGAATATGACATTTTCATTAAAAGAGATAATACATATAAGGGCATTGCCTGTTAAATGAACTTTAATTTGTTTGACTTTCAGCTCACATTGCATTACAATAAAAGACAATTAATAATTCACATAAAATTTTTTCAAAAACATTAATTAGGTTTTTACTCCAGTCAACATAGTTTCCATGTTCTCTTTAAATGCGTTATCCAGAGAAATAGTAACTGGATGATAAGAAAGCTTTGAGGTTTCAAACAAGGTCCCACGTTTTACTTCTGAAAAGGAATCACAAAAAAGAAAGATTAATATGGGGGATGAAACCTTAGCCAAATAAAGACTAGGAAAAAAAGACGAGGCAACAAATGTTTGTGTCTTTTGTTAATCCAAAACTAGGTCGACCGTTTCCACAAGAACCACCACCTTGACATTCACAATGTAAAAAAACATGTCCTATCTATGTTTTGAGAACGATGTTGTTTTGACTGTGAAGGAGTTGCTCTAGATAGCTATTAACAAATGTCATCGTAACAGTGTGCTGATTAACCAGCCGATCGGGTGAGCAATATTCAACTGAAAAGGCTTGTATTATAGGCGTCTCGACTAAAATCGACAATGTATACTGAAACTTGAGTTTCTTTAGAAATGGTTATAAGTTTTGTAAAATTTAAAACTAGAGGCTTATATAAAAAAATATTTAAAACAAAAATAACTTAAATTTTAATATATATATTGTCATTGTATGCTTATGCTGTCTGTCTGTCTGTCTGTCTGTCTGTCTGTCTGTCTGTCTGTCTCTCTCTCTCTCTCTCTCTCTCTCTCTCTCTCTCTCTCTCTCTCTCTCTCTCTCTCTCCCCCCTTTCTCTCTATTTCTCTTTCTCGTTCTAACCCTCTTTGAAATTTGAAGTAAAAATAAAGCCAGAAAATACATCGCTACATGGCGACTTACATAAAGATACATGAGCTTAAATAAAGATAGCACTGTACAAAGTTTTTTAACTAAAAATATAGGAAGAGAAGTTCACAAATATATTCTTTCATATAATGCTATTTTTATCACTGTCAGTCAATCCCACAAGTGCTTCGAATTAACCTGGATTAGAAATATTGTTACTACCCTCCTTTCAAAAATCGGCTAGTTGCACCCTTGGGTCCACATATCCCTCACATAAAAGCCTCAAGAGTTGGGAGAAAAAGAAAAAAAAAGGTTTGACTCTGGTTAGCCAGCTCTAATAAGAGTTTAGAGCTAATGTCTTAATATGAAGTGAAAAACAGAAATGAAGATTTAATATGGGAAAAAATGATATCGGACAAGGGAAAAGGAGAAAATCCTCATAGTCTAAGCCCAGAATAAGACAGAACGACAAAAATGGGAGAGAAAAGAAAGAGTGAGAATGGAGGCGAGGTTTAGACAATTACATCATACAGTGTTGAGCTGAAGATCATATTCTTATAGCTCAATATTAAAATGGCTTCACTGAAGAGCAAAAAAAGAATGGATACAGCAAGCAGTGTAGAAATTAAATGTATGTTTATAAAAAGTGTAAATCTTAGAATGCTTTAAGATTAACTCAAATTTATAATATTTGCTCAAATTAGAGGTAAAAAAGCATGACTTATATTGGGCGGCAGCTCAGAGCCAACTCTGAGAAAGAGGAATGAGGGTATCTTTCCCTCTGCTAGTCTGTGAGAGGTCCATGGGCAAGACCAATTAAAAATAAAACATGAAATGATATGAGACAGCAACAATGTGACTCGTGAGTTGATGGGTAAATCAGCTAATTAAAACAAAAAAAAAAGTGCGGTGTCTGACAAGGATGTGTGCTTGCTCCAGACCTTTTCTCTCTCTACAGTGAAATGATTTGAGAAGCATAGAAGGATACCGAGGAATTAAAATAGGAGGCCACAAAGTAAGCAACATGAGATACGCTGATGACGCTGTATTAATTGCAGAAAATAAAGAAGACTTGCCACAATTATTAGACATCACTGAAAAAGAAAGCAGAAGGAAAGGATATGGATTAAAGAGCAAAAATACAGAAGTAATGGTCGTCAATCGAAACAATGAGTGTGCACAGATCAATTCTTTAGTAGTCAAAGATAATTCGTTCAGGAATCAATGCAAATACTTGGGCACTTGAATGTGAAGAGATGGACACAACAACTGTGAAATCGCATCAAAAAAGGCACTGGAGTGTTTTACTGAACCCATCCTTATGTATGGATGTTAGGCTTGGACAATTTAAAAAACAACTACAAAATTAACTGGAGGAAACAGAAATGTGGTTCTTAAAGAGAATGCTATGAATCTTATTTATGGACTTCAAAGAAATCAAACTAAAGTGTGGTACGAGGAGCTGGCATATATATTCTCATAAATACCATATTTAATCTACAGGCAGTATTTTTTGGCCATGTAATGAGAAAAAAGAAACTGAAACATCTTTGAGAACTGGGTTGATTTTAAAGGAAAAGGCAGCAGGGGAAAGAAGCGAGAGAAGATGTAGCATTGATGAAAAAAGTGGCTAAATGTAAAATGAGTGACAGATGCACTAACACAACAGCATCAAGGGATAGAGATGCGCAAAAGGTCATGATTGCCAAATCTAAAGAGCAGGGCACCTAATTCATTGATATAATGGGTATTTTCCATGAATCATCTAAGGATTTGTGTCTAGCTACAAAAAAAAAAAAAATAAAAAAAGATGTATCTTATAAACGTAGTTGTAAGCAATATACACATATATTGTCTCTGTTGTTTGAACGTAGATGAATACCACATATGTTGAGCGCTGTTCTACATAAAATTATGTATAGACAACCACTGCCATAAGTACAGCAAAGATTGCAAATATAACATCTCACTCCAGTTCTATAACATTTTCAAAGCTGGAAAGTTCAAAGGACTCAAATCACACATAGTGAAAAAAAAAACATAATACGAAGGAATGTATTCACAGACAACACCTTGCAGACATGAAATTTGGTTGAAAAGAAAGACATGAATTTAAGAAGGTAAACATGTTAGTCTGACTTGTACATGGGGTGTTAGCTGACTACCTTTGATTGATCTACAAACGTAGCCCAAAATTTGTCTTGACCTTCAAAGACTTAAAGCAAGAAGAAATGATTTTTTCCCTCTCTTAATTTTTTGAGAAAATCCAAAAGAAAAATGATTTTTGTGAAAGATGAAGTTTGTTTTAAGCTGAGAGGATAAGAAAAGAGATGACATGAAAGATTGAAAAACCTGTCTGTCCTACTGAAGAAAACGAAGAAAAACACACACACAAAAATAATAATAATGCCTTGATGTCACAAGGCTGCTTGAATCGAACCAACAGAAGGTCTCAGCACTTTTTCTATGACATCAAAAGCAGTGATCACATGAATTTAAAGTAGTTTAAAATTCTTGAGAAAAGAAGATCAACTTACACATCAAGGGCAAAACTAGGTGTTGCGTCACTCTTCAAAACTCAGTAGATGGTAAGGATTCTCTCTCAAAAGCACATTGTCTCAAGTTGCTTGGTCTGTGGCTGCTGATCTTCTCAAAATGAAGAAGAGGTTGAAGATCTCTGTCAGATTATCACTGAAGATGTTGAGAGGAACATATAATTATGAATAGAAAGGAACGAGTTACACAGAGAAGGGATAGGGAAGAAAAGATGGGGATATATATATAAATATACAGAGAGAGAGAGAGAGAGAGAGAGAGAGAGAGAGAGAGAGAGAGAGAGAATTATATACTTTTGTAATAGTTTTAAAGTGGCTTTATAAACTGAGGATTTTCTTTTCTAATGCTGAAACTGGTTTTAATGAAGCAAGTTTTTCTCGGTGTAATGACAAGTTATAAATTTGTATATTAGAAGAGAGAGAGAGAGAGAGAGAGAGAGAGAGAGAGAGAGAGAGAGAGAGAGAGAGAGAGAGAGAGAGAGAGAGAGAGAGAGAGAGAATTTATATACTTTTGTAATAGTTTTAAAGTGGCTTTATAAACTGAGGATTTTCTTTTCTAATGCTGAAGCTGGTTTTAATGAAGCAAGTTTTTCTCGTTGTAATGACAAGTTATAAATTTGTATATTAGAAGAGAGAGAGAGAGAGAGAGAGAGAGTAGATATGGTATCCTGACAAAAAAAACGAAACATCCAGCTGTACTCACTATTATCATATGAAGAAATAAGAATGATCTTTCGTTGGAAATAACGGTGAGCTGTGAGTGTAAAGATCGAAAGAAGAAATTTTTTTTATACACATGAATGATAAAATAAACACCAATATCATGGATAGTTTGAAGTACAATACAAATCTCAATATTGGAATTGAAATGTATAAAAATTTATATTAATAATAATGGAAAAATATCGTACTCAGCGTAGAATTATATTTTTACCATTTCTTTTGCACGTCCAACCTTCAACAAAAGTTTGTCTGTCCAAGGACAGAATTGTGGGGGATCACATGAATGTATAATGTATACAGAATTCCCTAAATTTACGGACAATTCTCTTTCCTTTCCTGTACAGTGGAACCCATGTTTAACACCTCGAATAGCGAAAACCATTGCTATAACGACAGAGCTAAATAACACCTTTTTTTCCTATATTCAATTTATTTCTGCAAAATTGACACTGCTTCCCAACCTGTAAAAACTGGAAAGAAAGCACCAAAACTTTTAATAGAAAAAAATCCTTAGCATTTTGCCCTGCCTGCATTATGTAACAGTACAAGCGAACAAGCAATGCAGGCTTTCCTGTCTTTTCTCCACAGTCCGCATGTATATGAAAATATGTATTTATTTCCATAAGAGGCAGAATAGAAAAAAACAAAGGAAAGTGTAATTACTTCTTGGGTGAGGCCATGCCCTTGATGGTTCAAATACTGCACTGTGATGGCCAGGAAGGGCGGAGACTGGTCTTTCGGCCTCTGGATCTTCAACCGAATCTTGGCTTGACAATCTAGTTTGAGGGACCTGTGAAAGTGATGAAGAGTATGTAGTTGTGTATCTATAGATAGAGTTGAATGCTACAAAGTTCATTTAGTGTATAGCATCAAGCCACATGGTAGGCAGTGGCCAACATCTAAAGAAAAATAACTTTGGCTTATAAAATCTGAAACCTCAAAATAAATGATTGACTGGCAAATCTAGATCTAGAGTAAATTAAAATATTTGTCCTATGAACTGCAAAATGTTTCAGATCAGTACTCTGACAATGCCTTTCAATAAGGCTTTTGGTGCCCTCATGCCAAATTTTCCATTCTGTTATAGATCTAGAATCTAGATCTAGATCTACTCCAAGAGGCAGGGAAGGATTTAAAAATCTAGGCTTAGGATAACTCACCCCTTATCTTTAACCAACCACTAAAATCTAAAATCAGATCGTCTAGATCTGGATATAAGACCTATCTATATTTAACTCTAGATCTCATTAGCACAATTGATGGGACTTACCTTTGGCATGGGCGCTGACCCGTCGAGGAGCTGGTGTGTTTGGACGGGGGGTGCTTGCACACAAAGAGAATGATTTTATATATTAGGTACTTCAGTATTAGTTCTTTCACTGAGTCACTCGATCTTTTCACAAATAGACTGTGAGTGCCACTGAAAATGATTTAAGGGCTGCCTCAAACTCTTCATGTATACGTTTTGAACACACGTCCTTTCTCCATTTTGAACATTGGTGGAAAGGAAGTGAAATCTGAGTCAAACACGAATTTTGTGACGTCACATGTGAATCTGTGTCCGTTCAGACCAGTACCAATTATCTAGGAGGCCTGTTCATAGGTTATGTAATATTATTCAGATAGGCCGGTCTGCGGGGTGCTAGCAATGTGCTCTCTCTCTCTCTCTCTCTCTCTCTCTCTCTCTCTCTCTCTCTCTCTCTCTCTCTCTCTCTCTCTCTCTCTCTCTCTCTCTCTCTCTCTCTCTCTCTCTCTCTCTCTCTCTCTCTCTCTCTCTCTCTCTCTCTCTCTCTCTCTCTCTCTCTCTCTCTCTTTCTTTCTCTCTCTCATCTTTAGCTTAATCCGACTCATAACTCCCGTCTCTCTCTCTCTCTCTCATCTCTCTCTCTCTCTCTCTCTCTCTCTCTCTCTCTCTCTCTCTCTCTCTCTCTCTCTCTCTCTCTCTCTCTCTCTCTCTCTCTCTCTCTCTCTCTCTCTCTCTCTCTCTCTCTCTCTCTCTCTCTCTCTCTCTCTCTCTCTCTCTCTCCCTCCCTCCCTCCCTCCCTCTTCATCATAACTTCTAAGTACATGTAGGCTATACATTCAAATACTTAGAAACTCAAATGCACATGTACACCTTTTCGAGATTTGATAATACAGTGGTACGGTACATCAAATACCGGCACTGGAGTGACACACTAAGAACACGTACATCAGATAATGAGGAGAGTTTTTAATTGTATCAAGTCAGAAGAAGCAAATGGAGAGAGAGAAAGAGGGAGAGAGAGAGAGAGAGAGAGAGAGAGAGAGAGAGAGAGAGAGAGAGAGAGAGAGAGAGAGGGGGGGGGGGGGACAGAGATTATAATTTTGTAAAATTCGACCAAGGAACAAAAACAAACATAGCAGGTACGTAGAATCTTAGAGCAAGAGATAAAATAATGAATGAGAGAGAGAGAGAGAGAGAGAGAGAGAGAGAGAGAGAGAGAGAGAGAGAGAGAGAGAAAGAGAGAGATACAGACAGCCAGAGGTCTATTTGTGTGGAAAAGGGGGGTGCTAGATATGGTAATAGGTGCTAGCCATGTGCGCTTTATATCTGGCCTTCTCTCTTTCTTTCATCTCTCTAGCTCAATCCGACTCTTAACCCTTCCGGGCCTCTCTCTCTCTCTCTCTCTCTCTCTCTCTCTCTCTCTCTCTCTCTCTCTCTCTCTCTCTCTCTCTCTCTCTCACGCACACACTCTCCCTTCTCATCATAATTTCTATTACATTCAAATATTTACACTTTGAAACTCAGATCCACATGTACACCTTTTCGAGACTTGATAACACAGTGTTACAGTGGGCTACATTAAATAAAGGCACTGGAGTGACATGTCAAGAGCAAAACAAGGAATGACAGAATGTGAAAGACAAAAAAAGATATGGTGATATTTAGAGTGAAAGAGATACAGACAGAAGTCTATGTGTATGTGGGATTTGGGGGGGGGGGGGGTCATAATAATGGGCAGTACTAACCTGTTCCAGTATAAAAATGAAGGACAACTTCTAGCTGATCCCATTGATTCACAGTTTTACAGGGGAAATTTGGGTGTGTTACCAATTTAAAACCGTTGTAGTCTTCAAATTGAATTACAGTCACTCCTGCATCTGCATCTCTAAGTCTAATATGGAAGTATATAACATATTCATGCATACAACCACCGCGACTGAAGCTGGCAAGTGCTTGTTCTGTTCTATCTGCATTACAAGCACTGAGTCCATAGAGGAGCAAACTTTCTTGAAGGGCTTCCTTAACAGTGTCACAGTTAAAGTTATTTTTTACTATGAATGTATCCAGTTCGTCAATTTCTCTGACTTTGTTTTCACTGACAGCTTTTTTTGGTAGGGCGAGGAGTTTTTGGATGAGCATGTGATATGGATGGTGAAGGTATCTAGATCTCACCAAAGTTAATAGGAGGGTGCAGAGAGATTATAAATATTATCTTCCTCTTCGAATGTGAAGAGTATCAGAGAGCCAGTGTCGACTACATACTCCAATATGTTCAGTCACTTTCTCAACTTTGTTTGGGAGACTCGAAACCCATTTATGACATTCAGTTGGGTCCTTCGGAAAACCATAATTATAAAATAACCGCTTCACTTTCTTTCCCCTTCTGACTGGCATAGCCGCTCTTACAGTTTGTAACAGTGCACTTTCTTCCCCTAAACAATAAACAGTTAAGGAAATTGATAATGACACCGATACACCATATAATGAAATATGAAACTTAAGGTTAAAGTATTGAGGGCACTTTGAGTATCAGAGATTTTAGTTAAAAGGCTTTTAAAAAACTTTGGCTCCCACTTCAGCACACCTTCTCTCTATAAAGTGATATCGCAGAGACCATAAAGGGAAAAGCTAATTAAACTTAAAGCATATTTAGATGAACTTAACATGTATAATTGTTTATCAGTCTCTCTCTCTCTCTCTCTCTCTCTCTCTATATATATATATATATATATATATATATATATATATATATATATTATATTACATTGTATGATGTTTGGTGCCACGGGTCATACTCTATCAGTGTGCACACATTTAGAGGAAAATCTACACCAAATCACAAGAAAGCATTCTTGGAATGTTCCACATTGAAAGCATCTGTTAGAACAAGGTGCAATCCAAGGGCGAATAGCAGAGAATAAGATAAGAAATATAATCCAAGAAAGAATGAATGTAATCCAATAACAAAATGGCAGGAGAGTCCAGTGAAAACACAGTGTGTTCTGCTAAGCATGCTATAATCAACTGTTCAAACCTCGCGCAAGTGGCTGACAGCTAGCCAGATGATGGCCCATCTGAATAATGTTACGTAACCTTGTGAACAGGCCTTCTAGACAGATAGTACTGCTATAGACACATTGTTTGTATATTTTGAACCACGTGATGGACAATAATAGCACAGCCTCCATGATTTCTTAAAACCACGTGATAGCTATAAAAAGATTTTGCGGGTGCCTATTAGTCGTTTTCTCTTTGTCAGGCTGTGTTTACACTTACAAGTAATAGTTCGTACATTAATTTTTTCTTTTTTTTTTTTCTTGAGGGGGGTGGGGATAGATCTCTTTGCATTCCTGAAGCGAGAACTTGCTTACAGCAGGATTTTTCTCCTGAAACTAAAATTCCCGTTATAGTCATGTTTTATTTATTTTGAGCACATCACTAGAGTGGTCTCGCTTATTGAATCTGTATAGCTTATCACTGTCTGCCTCTGGCCTTACACTTCGTTTCCTTCTGTTTTGTCTCCTCTTCTCTGATGTTGGCAATTAATGTCTAGTGGTCAGTCAGCCCCAATTGCTGCAAAGAAAGAGACAATTGTGCGCGACGGTCTAAAAGAGGTGGCAGTAGAGAAGTTTTACAGTACTGGAGGTGTCTGAGAGACGAGCAGAATTCTCGCTCGGATTGAGAGAACGTGGCATTACTTAAACTAGCTGTGATAAAGACAGGGTTAGATTTCTTTACAAATAAAAAAAAAATAGGAGACGACGTAGAAAGTTGTCAACTTGATAATTATTAAACCCTAAAACCATTTTGGCTGGTTTTAATAGAAAGGAGGGAACACAGACGCGGGCTAATTCTTCTTCACAGAACAAGACTGTAGGTATGTTATGTAAGCACACATCGATAATTATAAAGTACAGTGTATTTTTGGTGCACTATATTGGTGTGTGCTCAAGGAAAGTTCTGGACGAGCGATTTTTTGGTGTGAACGCAGGATTACCGGGGGTGGGGGCAGGACAGAGCCACACTATTCGCTATTCGATTCAGACTGCCTTTACCTCTAATCTAAGGAGGCAAATTATACTCAGGGAAGCTGATGCCATAGTGCTGTGCTTACCTCTCTCTCTCTCTCTCTCTCTCTCTCTCTCTCTCTCTCTCTCTCTCTCTCTCTCTCTCTCTCTCTCTCTCTCTCTCTCTCTCTCTCTCTCTCTTTCCTTTTCTGTTTCTCTTTCTCGCTTCCTAGCTTCCAATGGATTCAGAGATACACAGAGTGAAATGGGCAAATTTCTTTCTTCTGTTGTTAAAGTCAGGCTCATTTTTATCTTTGAAGTAGTGAAACATGATAAAACAAAAAATATTATCGGCGATACAGTGTTAATAATGCCCATGCTTGTGAAGACAGTTTTTTCATCATCATCATCATCATCTTCATCATCCTAATCATCATCATTATCATCATCACATCATCACCATCACCATCATCATCATTATCACCATCATCATCATTATCATCACCATAATCAATGTAATGATCGTCTTCATCCTCAAAATCAGTATCTTTTTCGTCGTTCTCTCCACTCCTGGCCCTTTCTTTACTTCCATAGACTTTACACTGGAGTCTGGATAAATGCCTCAGGACCAAAAAAGTTAGTTGACAGTAGGCAAAAGTTGGCTTTAAATATTGCAATTTAATTTGTATAGAAATACAAAATAGTGCTGGCAAACAAAGTTGACTTGAAGCAAAGGTTTCCCTTACGTGTTGAATGTATATGGACTCCTCTGTACTTTTAGTAATACTTTCTCGTTAGCCAGGCTTTCCTCTTTTTATTCAACTGATTTTCATCTGAATCATTTTCTCACTCCTGTAACTCCATTGCGCCCCTATGGTTCCAAGTAAAAAAAAAAGCAGTTGGAATTCTTTTGTAATAAGTTAAAATTATGAATGCGGTTTTGTGTCAAGGTGGTTTGTGCACCACAAAAGCTGGGCTTGATCAGTTATATAAAAATGGAAAAGCAGAAAATCTTAAAGATCAAATTCGATATAGAAAATTAGTGATGGGGGCAAGAGGACTTAAGACTGACAGGTACTGCTGCAAATCTTTACCAGAGTTTGCTTGGAAAGATATGCAATGAACCCCTTTAGAGGGGGGTTCATTAGGCAAAAGACAATCATTCAAAATTAAAGTTCTGATGATGATTATTAAATACAATGCTGTTACGGTTAAAATAAATTTGACAGAAACTGTTGCTTGATGTTGTTGTTGGGTTCAAGGTTTATTTAGTAAAACAAACAGAAAACGCTGCAAGGTACAAACAGTATAGATACTTTCATTAGCGAAGTGTACAGGTAGGTAGTCAACAAAAAAGTGACACTGATACAGGTACATAGTATGTCTGGCAAAAGAGGTAAGCAGAGTGGGAAAAACCATAGGTGCGGCTTAAAAAAACATATACACGGAACAGAAACCTTCACAATTTAAAAGAAACGAAATATAATTTTTTAAAGTTGCAGGCTCAAATTGTTTTCATTTAACAAAAAATTGATATTTTCAGGCTTGCTAATTCCTTTACATGAATTGGTTCTCAGTTTATATTTTGAAAACTGTAATGTATTTTGTCTCTTATGTAATACTTTCTTTTACAGTCATTCAGTTTCAGCTTTAATGTAAGCGTGTATTGAACCTCAGTTTATCATGGGAGTTTTCTACAACTATAAAAATCATAATGCTTTATCATGTATACATTTGAAAATATATGTTCAATCATAATTCGTCTGTGACTATTAATCTTTTACTTCTATCATTGACTTACAATGCAGTTTTGAAATAGAAACAGTGGGTCAAATTATCAAATAGATAGCATAATCAGGTTCAGCATCTAAAAAACCATAAACTCCGAAAGTTTCATTACTCTAGTACGAAAACTGTTTTTTATGATATAATTTCTACAATATTATTCGCTTTTTTTACCAATTTTCTTCCAAGGCGCAAAATTTGGCGCTATGCCAATTTTGGTTTTCTCTATCTTTTCAAAATGGCTTTCTAGGTTGCTGACAAAAATTGAGTCAACTAAATACAACATTGTGTATTAGCAAACTAAGTATTGAAACAATCTGAAGAATATGTGTTTTTTTACGATGGTCCAAAAGTGCCTCATCTAGAGTATTTGCTTGTAATGTTGATATGCCACAAGTGCTTTTGGCCATATTTCATGACCAATAAATTCTTTTGTTTACTTTCTATCTCCGTGAAATTTCGTATGTGTATAGTCATTGTCTTGGACTTTGTAAATATGTCTTTTTTGTTTCATAAGATTTAACAAATGACTTTTATATGTCCTTAAAAACAACCCGATGCACGCAATTTGTTTTGTGTCGTTATGCGCAAAATTGAAACAGCTGTAAAACTTTTATTTACCAACGGATTTTGATGAAATTTGTTGGAAATTTCATATTTTAACAAGATCTTTACAGTACAATTGGGTATATTCAAATTTGCTGGGGTAGAAAAATCACTTTGTGGTACCTACATAAACGTTTTCTTGTTATCACTTTGAGTTATGTTGGGTTGAGAAATTTAGAAATTTGTATATTGATTTTTTTTCAACAGAGATATGCCGGGAAGAAATGGATGACACCATAAAGACACGCTGGAAGTGGAAGAAAAAAAGGTTTTTCAGCCATCAGTCAGAGCCTTTCAAGAAATTGTTTAACACACCTCTGGGACATGTTGGATTTAAAATCATGACACCATAAACTTGTCTCTGCTGTGAGAAATAAAACATTTGTTTATTATCCATTTTTTTTTTAATTTAGAATTAGAGGTATGCTGGAAATAAATTGACGACACCATAAATGTTTGTCTGTTATCACTCAGAACCTTTTGGGATGGGAATGTTGGGCTTAGAATTTAAGAAATTTATAAATTGTCCATCGTGATTTCTTTAATCTGAGAGAAGTACCTGACATAAATTGATGACACCATAAATGTTTGTCTGTTATCACTCAGAACCTTTTGGGAATGTTGGGTTTAGAATTTAAGAAATTTATAAATTGTCCATCGTGATTTCTTTAATCTGAGAGACGTACCTGACATAAATTGATGACACCATAAATGTTTGTCTGTTATCACTCAGAACCTTTTTAGAATGTTGGGCTTAGAATTTAAGAAATTTATAAATTGTCCATCGTGATTTCTTTAATCTGAGAGAAGTACCTGACATAAATTGATGACACCATAAATGTTTGTCTGTTATCACTCAGAACCTTTTGGGAATGTTGGGTTTAGAATTTAAGAAATTTATAAATTGTCCATCGTGATTTCTTTAATCTGAGAGACGTACCTGACATAAATTGATGACACCATAAATGTTTGTCTGTTATCACTCAGAACCTTTTGGGAATGTTGGGTTTAGAATTTAAGAAATTTATAAATTGTCCATCGTGATTTCTTTAATCTGAGAGACGTACCTGACATAAATTGATGACACCATAAATGTTTGTCTGTCATCGCTCTGAGCTGTGAACTTAAGATAATGTATTGTCCGATATCAGTTTATCACTCAGAGCCTTATGTATACTAGTGTGCGAAATAAAACTATATTTTCCAGTATGATTTTACACCTCCGATTAATGCAGGTCTGAAAATGATGAAACCATAAATGTTTGTTATAAAACCTTTCTGGTATGTAGAGTTGAGAAATAAAACATTGGATAATTATTGTCCAACATGATTTCCCACCTGAGAGACATGCTGGACATAGATTGATGTAAAAGTTTGTGTTATGTCTCAACATCTTTGAAGTACATTTTATCAAGTAACCAAAAGAAAGGTTATGAAGAAGTTATTCAAAGCATTTATGAGAGCATTGTCAGACTTCAGGCTGTCACATTCATTATCCTATAATGTTGTCTAGATCACCCAACACTGAGTAGATACTGGAAAAAAATCAGCACACATACTCAATCATACACTTCCCTTCCAACAAGAAGTATAATTTCTACAGCAAGTTCCAATGAAGCAGGATATTAGAAACGCTCCGACTTGAAAACTAAAGAAAATCTTGCAAAATTTGCCAAAAACATTTACTCTGAAACAGCCGTTGAATTATAATTATCAAGAAGTAATCCTGAGTTATGAATTGACAAACCTGAAAGATGCTGGACCACAATGTTATGCAAAGATCAAATCCATCCTTTTATGAGTAACAGATGTTTGAGTTTTGAGTGAATGAAGGGACCTCGAGTCCGTGACTGCAAGCTTCCTGGAGGACGTCATGTTACTTGCATGAAGCATACTGCTTGATTCGAGGAATTTAAACAAAATTAATGTCAGAGCCCGTTCTCACATGCATGTTACACTTCAAGTCAATATATCTGCCTTGTAGCCTAGTGTTGACTTGGCAGGTTTGAACTCTAAAGAAAAGGACAAGTTAGGATTGGTTTCCGCTATTTGCCATTGAATAATAACCCTTAAATCACTTGAGGGCTGAGGCTGTTTTATTTACAGGCACATGAACAGTCCATTGCACACCTATACGCTTGTTTCTAAACACAGAAGCTACATGATACAATAATACATCATAACATCTGAGTTGGTTTAGCTTCACTTTTGGCTGTGGTAAGGAACATTAATTCATAAACGTCAAGAAGTGAAATCGTTGTAGTGACTTGTATACTAATCAAAAGCACTTGTCAAAGACATAGTGTCAAAACTGAAGGTACTTGTGAAATTTTCAATTTCAACAGAGATAAATTTATATAAAAAAATTATGTTAGATAACCCCAACAAAGCATAATCAAGATTCGAGCTAGATAGATGGTAATGCCTGAGGCCCTCTCAAAGTGTGCGTAGTTTTTTTTTTTTTTTTCTTTTTTTTTTACTGTAAAGTCGCCTCTTTTAAAAAAAAAAAAACAAACATCTTCACATCCACCTCTCCCCTCCTGTCCTACTGTCAAGTTCTCCTCTTCTTTATTCCTCTCAATATTTCTATTAATGTCTTTGATTCTGTCTCCTTTTTTTTTTAATTGTCTCGTGCCTTTCTTGATACCTCTGTCTGTTTGTCTATTGCTCTTCTTCTATTGTCTCTTCTGTCCATCTGCCCGCTGTTCTCATCCCTTGCTAGGATCTACCTCAGCTTATCAGGCACCATTCGAAAACCTCGCTGACTCAGTGTGTCGTCGCATTGAGCAGACCAGGGCGCTCATTTTAACGGACAGCCCGTAACAGCCAGTGACATCACTTCAATTCTGGTATAGGCACGCAACCTACATGGTCAGCCGACACTTGTAATGTTGGGATCAGAGGTCACGGTCGATCGACTCTAGCGCCTGACCGCTCGTCAGGTGAACACAACTGACCAATAGGTCAGCGGCCGAGGTGGATGAGTACTGCGAGATACACGCCCGACGGAATTCCCAAGTTTTTCAATAACTAAGCTTAGATTCATAATTGTTCTTTTTTTACTTAAAACAAGTCTTAATAATAGCTAAGGGCAAAAGTAATGATTTTTTTTTTTTAATTTCTGGCCTGGCATTTTTTAGAAACTTGATTCGAGGAGCGATACAAGATGGCGCCCGGGCTGACACAGGCCAAGTTTTGTGGCAGGGCTGTAATATAAATGACGTCGTACGCTGTAACATATGGCACGGATCGTGCTGGCTTGTGGGTCTGGCTCGCGTCTGCTATTGCAAACTGAAGTAGATTGTCCTATCAAATGATCACTGGCTGTTACGGGCCGGCTGTGGTGTGCGTTGACTCTTAGGCCAGCCTCACATAGAAACGACCTTCCACGTGTCACGCGTCACTCTTTGTGTGACACGTAATACAAGCCTCACTTTGTCTGATCACATAGGTTCTGTTATTCTCTCACGCTGAGCCAGGCTAAGAACATGGATTTCTCTGATGAAGACGCCTTGTTGACAATCGTTTTGTTAAGAAAACTGCTGGGGGTGAAACAACACGGGACAAAAACAATCTGCAAGCATTTTCTTCCCGTCACGTCACCACTCGTGCCGTCGTGACGCAACTGTTTTCGTGAGAGGTGCCGTTAAAATTATTCTGACCACTTTTGTTTACGTGCGTAACGTGTTGAGTGACGTTCTGTGTGAGGCTGGCCTTACAGGGAAGCGTGCCTCACACGATGTTTAGATATTATAGCTGACTTTTAGCGGATCAGGGTGGAAACACACTGCTATGCACTGTTGGCACTGTAGACAGAGTCTTGGAGGTGACTAATTTTATGTTCTTTACTCAAGTGGCTTTATTTGATTTGGAACTATTTTATCGCGCAACAGAAGAAAAAAACATTCGTTGCCAACATACATGTATAAGGTCTGTAGGCTTTGGACTACACATAGGCTCATATAGTTTTGTGTGTTTTGTGATTTTTTTTTTTTTTTTTTTTTTTTTTTTGGGGGGGGGTGGCTTTTTGTGGGCTTTTCCTCCTCTTGGATTCGGCATGTGGTTCATTTGAGAAAAAAAATTGAGAGTAGCCTGTTCTCTGACATTTATGGTTGTCAGAATCAATAGAATGACTTTTTAGAACGCACTTCAAACCTCCTAAGTTACATTGCTGGTGAAAATAGCTTGTGAGAGCGCTGAGTCGAAACGGCATTTAGTCTTGTACCAGGTGGGATAGTGCTTTATCCTCGTGCTCCTCGTCAGCGTGTTTGTTATCATCTACTTAGAGCTCAATCTTTAAGAAGTTCGTTTGCAGGCCATCTGTAATTTGCCTCGGCCGCCGTCTTCTTTTCCGTCTGCGGATTACGTTTAGACCATTATTCATGTATAGGACTCAAATACATCGATGTGTATCTGGAGTTCAGAGAGCTACGGAGAGAGCTTGATTGATTTATTCGCATTCAGTTAACAATATCAACGACCGGAAAATCAATAATCATCAAAAAGTCAACTGGAGCAGGAACAGCAACGGGTAAAGCTGCAAGAACAACAGCAACAAAAGCAACCACAATAATAACAACATATAAAATGTCGGTGGCTAAAAATGTGATGATACAAAATTTAAAAAAAAAAAAAAAAAACGTCATGTAAAACCACAAAAAAATCACGAAATAAATAAAAGAGGCTAAATCTTCCACATACTTTTCACGCTAGAAAAGTTGAAAACTTTTCAATTAAACCTTTCCACATTTTTATGTCCATGTGTATTTTGTTATTCTACTGTAGGCTGTGGGTGAGCACCTCAGTCTCTCTGCTGCAGCTGGAGTCTGGTCATGAACTTACTGGCGCGGTACTGGAACAGTTTGATGCACAGTAGCCGCACACAGGACGGCGACCTGTCCAATATAGCACCCTGCGGAGACACCAAACATCGGAATTTGGAGAGTGAAGAAGGAAAGAATGGGGGGAGGGGGGTTATTGAAGGAAAAAAATCAGGAGATGGAGATAGCATACGGTCCTCCTACAGCTTCTTTTTTTGGTTATTGACGATTGACAGAATGCTGGTTGAGATGTAGTATGACAAACCTGCTGCTACTTGAAGATAACGAATCTTACTCGTTCAAATTCATTGCGATTAGTTTGTAAACTTAGATGAAAATAAAGAAAGTTTAGGAAGGAGAGAGACGTAAAGACACAGACAGAGACAGACATACGCAGACAGTCGGACAAAGAGGCAGAGGTAAGAGGAAAAGAGTGGGAACCAATAGAAGGTTGAAATTTAAAGAAATTATGACGTTATGAATACAATAATTAACTAATGATGACGATAGTAATGTTAATAGTGATGATCATAATCCTCAAGATGGTTATGATTGTGGTTTTGCTCGTGCAAGTGATGATGATGATGATGATGGTAATAATAATCGTCACGATCATGATGTTTGCGGTGGAAGTGCTGGTAATGCAAGTAGTGATGATGATGATGATGATGATGATTATAAAGATGACGATGATGGTAATGATAATCATCATGATCATGATGTTTGCGGTGGGAGTGCTGGTAGTGCTAGTGGTGACGATGATGATGATGATGATGATGATGATGATGATAATAATAAAGATGACGATGATGGTAATGATAATCATCATGATCATGATGTTTGCGGTGGGACTGCTGGTAGTGCTAGTGGTGACGATGATGATGATGATGATGATGATGATGATAATAAAGATGACGATGATGGTAATGATAATCATCATGATCATGATGTTTGCGGTGGGACTGCTGGTAGTGCTAGTGGTGACGATGATGATGATGATGATGATGATGATAAAGATGACGATGATGGTAATGATAATCATCATGATCATGATGTTTGCGGTGGGAGTGCTGGTAGTGCTAGTGGTGATGATGAATAATTATAATGATGATGATGATGATGATAATGATGATGATGATGATGATAATAATGATAAAGATGATGATGGTATAATGATGATGATGATAATGATAATGATGATAAAGATGACGATGATGGTAATGACAATCATCATGATCATGATGTTTGCGGTGGGAGTGCTGGTAGTGCTAGTGGTGATGATGAATAATTATAATGATGATGATGATGATGATGATGGTATAATGATGATGATGATGATAATAATGATAAAGATGATGATGGTATAATGATGATGATGATAATGATAATGATGATAAAGATGACGATGATGGTAATGATAATCATCATGATCATGATGTTTGCGGTGGGAGTGCTGGTAGTGCTACTGGTGATGATGAATAATTATAATGATGATGATGATGGTATAATGATGATGATGATGATAATAATGATAAAGATGATGATGGTATAATGATGATGATGATAATGATAATGATGATAAAGATGACGATGATGGTAA
>JAWDGP010001380.1:22500-31556 GCA_033675545.1 Elysia crispata
GGTGATTTTGATGATGATGATGGCGATAATGATGATGTTGACGATGATGATGATGATGATCATGGTGATAATGATGATGTTGATGATGATGGTGGCGATGATGATGATGTTGATCATGGTGAATATAATGATGGTTTTAAAAGCAAAACGCAGACAGCCTTGATGATGATGATGATGATGGAGATGATGATGATGATGATGATGATGATGATGATGATGATGATGATAATGATGATGGCGATGATGATGATGTTGATGATGATCATCATCATTGTGATAATAATGATGGATTTAAAAGCAGAACGCAAACAGCCTTGTAGCATAACCAGCAACCAGTACCGCACCGGTGTCACTTTATTTACGCAACCACGCCAAACCATGAGCACACCATAAGCCAAATAATGCAACCACATATGACAATCAATATTTGATAGTTACTAAAACTGGTACATTCTATATAAATGTGTGTTTAAACGTCATTTGTCCCATTTCCTTTACTCACTTTCAATAGCTACGTGGTTTGTTTTTTTTTTCTATTGTACGAAGTTATAATTTTGAACATTTTCACTCAGGTTGCTGACAACAACAATGTCAATGAGCTCTTTTAGCTACAATCGCTTATTGATCTTCAGGAAAAGTCTCAGAAAGAGGCACGTACAAAATTTAGACAATTTCTATACTTTCACAAATTAACTTGTGAAATTTATATCATTTCCTGATTCTGTGATTTAGGGCATCATTAGAGACGATTTATACAGATCATATAATACATCATTTATTCCATTTTTTGACGTTTCTATGGATATTTTTACTTAGATATAGCTTTTGTTTATTTCAACTTTCATCTTTTACAATCAAGAAACTAATGTCAGTGTTGTAAGTTGTAAGCGTATCTTTAAAGGGCTGTCTAGAGCTGTAAATGAAATTTAAGCGAGGAGCAGACACCGGCTTTTTTTTTCTAGATCTAGATCAATTTCTTATGTCTGACTGGTTGCCAAGCGCCTAACAACAAGGACATGGATAATGAACGGGAGAAATACACTTGGTAGGCATTTAGGAGAAATAAAATGTTGGTGGAAAAAAAAAACAGGCAAGGAATTACGTCTACAAACTTTTAACAATATAATTATAACAAGCATCATTTTCAATTGTCTGAAACAAAAATAGTCCTTAAACGTGGTTATTCGTGTTTGAGCGTGGTTGGGTGTGGTTTCGCTTGGTTACCCATAGTTGCATAATAAAGTAAAACCAGTGCACACCTTTCCTTTGTTTCAGTATTCGCACGCTGCTTCATTATTCTCCAGCTTACTAAACAACTGGTGAGATAAAGTCTCCAGTTACAATTAAAACGCGCTTGCTGCCACCCTAAGTAAATGTTAGAAGCCATGTTTGTTGCAGAGACAGGCTAGTATTATTGTAATCTGTTTGGTGCATTAGGCTAACGAGTTGTGCCTGCGACCTACCAGGATGGAGTGGGGCAGGTAACCGTGAGTTCTTGACGCTATGCCCACAGTGGAGAGGGCGCTGCAAACATACGTGTCGGCAGGCGGCAGCAGGGTGGTGGGCGGGGCGTTCTTCACCATGTTGGTTGACAGTGTGTACGGCGTGAGGCTCTGGAAGCGGGCAGGGTTGGGGGAGGGGAATTTAAAACCATCGTGAAAGTCTTGTTCACGGGGTCACACAAGGCATGAAGTACCTGTATGGCTTTATGACACCTTCTCTCTTTGCTTGAATGAAGTCCAGGTCTGTTGTTCTAGCTTCGAAGCATAACCACGCCCTACTTCTGACCTGTCCCAGTTTGAATAATCACTCTATAATATAGAGATATGTCTCCCCCAACCGTGTCTGAAGAACGTTGTTAAGTACAGCTCAATCTGTCATCTGCAGGAATGAAGAGGCCATCTTTAGGCCGTATTCATCGTGAATTCAAAACGCCATGTGAGTGATTTGATTATTCCTACATCGAACAAACACAGTAGCTAAAGGGTGAAGTTGAAGCATTCTGGCTATGCTACTCTGTATTCTGGTGACTTGAGATAAATCGCTGGTTATTTAGCTCAGATATACCACTTAATAGCTGCTAAAGTGCTATATAATTTTGCATTATCAATATTTAGAGAGGTAAATGAAGGAAAAATAGAGAGAAAAGAGTGAAATAAATTAAAGCCAAATTACTGATGGAGTAAAGTTTTTACATAAATTATTGGGGCAGGAAAATTATTATAAGGATTTTACCTGCACAGCTATTTGATATCCGCCATATTCTTTCTGAAGAGCTCTTGAGAAGAAATCTACAAAGCTCTTAAAAGAGTTAAAAAGGAAAAGAGAAAACAAAATCACAATTATGAATTATCTGCAATATTCTCTTTTCATCGATTAATTATTATTCATGGTTATGTTCGGAAAGTTGAATAACACTGTCTAAATGGTGAACATTTAAAAGAAAAAAAAATTAAGGAAACTTGT
This sequence comes from Elysia crispata, assembly GCA_033675545.1. Lineage (NCBI taxonomy): Eukaryota > Metazoa > Mollusca > Gastropoda > Plakobranchidae > Elysia > Elysia crispata. The sequence goes on from JAWDGP010001380.1 coordinate 24,967, forward strand.
TCGGAAAATCCAGAAAAAATTTGGGTTGGGTGGGGTGAGGGGGTTGAGAGATAGGAATTATTTAAGAGGGAGAGAGAGAGAGAGAGAGAGAGAGAGAGAGAGAGAGAGAGAGAGAGAGAGAGAGAGAGAGAGAGAGAGAAAGAGAGAAAGAAAGCGAGAATCTCAGAGCTCTCAGCAGACAGGTATAAAATAAGAGTGTGTAGAAGAGGTTAGAAGAGGAAGAAAATGGAATTCATTATGTGGCTTCTTTTTCGTTTTTTATTTTATTATCAAACTACTTCTCGAGACCTATTGTTCTACTGATAACCATTTTGAATTTTCAGCGCAGCCTGCCAAAATTTAGCTGTTTCCCAGTAACACCATATAGAGCAAAGTAAGAGATCGGGTCTACCAAAAACCGCTAAGTGTACCATAGTAGCACGTTAGAGAGCAAAATAAGATATAAAGTTTCTACCTAGTATTTACCTTAGCATTATAGAAAGCAATGTAACTTTTTTTTTGTAAGGAGTCGGGTTTCTACCAAAGACTCCAGTGTTTACATTAGAGACACAAGAGCAAGGTAAGGGGTCGGTTTTTTTACTAAAGACTCTAGTATTTACCTTAATAGCACTATCAGAGCAAGGTAAGGGGTCGTCGGATTTTACCATAGACTCCAGCATTTACCTTAGTAGCACCATACAGAGCAAGTTATGGGGCCGGGTTTTACCAAAGACTCCAGCATTTACCTTAGTAGCACTATACAGAGCAAAGCAAGGGGTTGGGTCTCCACCAAAGACTCCAGTGTTTACCTTAGTAGCACCACACAGAGCGAAGTAAGGGGTCGGGTCTCCACCAAAGACTCCAGTATTTACCTTAGTAGCACCATACAGAGCGAGACAAGGGGTCGGGTTTTACCAAGAACTCCAGTATTTACCTTAGTAGCACCATACAGAGCGAGGTAAGGGGTTGGGTCTCCACCAAAGACTCCAGTGTTTACCTTAGTAGCACCACACAGAGCGAGACAAGGGGTCGGGTTTTACCAAGAATTCCAGTATTTACCTTAGTAGCACTATACAGAGCAAAGCAAGGGGTTGGGTCTCCACCAAAGACTCCAGTGTTTACCTTAGTAGCACCACACAGAGCGAAGTAAGGGGTCGGGTCTCCACCAAAGACTCCAGTATTTACCTTAGCAACACCATATAGAGCGAAGTAAGGGGTCGGGTTTTACCAAAGACTCCAGTATTTACCTTAGTAGCACCATACAGAGCGAGACAAGGGGTCGGGTTTTACCAAGAATTCCAGTATTTACCTTAGTAGCACCATACAGAGCGAGGTAAGGGGTCGGGTTTCTGCCGAAAGCTGAACTGACGTTGATGATGACACCGCGTCGCCTGGCCAACATGCCTGGAAGCAGCATCTGGGTCATCTTCATTGTTCATAGAGCGTGGGGAACATGGGAGATATAAAGATCGGTGTTAGAAGCGCAAGTGAAGTTTTAATTATTTTAATTTCAATTATGTTTACTTTTTTGGTTAATGGCAAGTTTTGATATAAAGTGTGTGTGCCAGTTTAGTCTGATTGCTTTGATTTAGAGCCTATATGTACCAGAGTTTAAGGTACTTCTAGTTGTCATTGTATATTTTTACTATTATTATTATTATTAGTAGTAGTAGTAGTAGTAGTAGTAGTAGTAGTAGTAGTAGTAGTAGTAGTAGTAGTAGTAGTAGTAGTAGTAGTAGTAGTAGTAGTAGTAGTAGTAGTAGTAGTAGTAGTAGTAGTAGCAGTAGTAGCAGTAGTAGTAGCAGTAGTAGTAGTAGTAGTAGTAGTAGTAGTAGTAGTAGTAGTAGTAGTAGTAGTAGTAGTAGTAGTAGTAGTAGTAGTAGTAGTACTAGTAATACTAGTAGTAGTAGTAGTAGTAGTAGTAGTAGTAGTGGTAGTAGTAGTAGTAGTAGTAGTAGTAGTAGTAGTAGTAGTAGTAGTAGTAGTAGCAGTAGCAGTAGCAGTAGCAGTAGCAGTAGCAGTAGCAGTAGCAGTAGCAGTAGTAGTAATTGCTTTTTTGAAGATTATGTAATAATGTTTATGTAGTTGTAAAATAAGGTATAGGGCAATGAGGATTAAATAAGAAATCATACCAGTCTACGTCAAACTAGAATATCACAAGTGACGGAACAATATTAAAAACAACAAAACAAGTGATCTTCTTTACCTTGGCCATTGACATCATGTTCACATGAATCATTCGGGACACAAGCTGGAGGAAATATTTTGAAAAAAAAATAATACAGAAACAGCGTGAAATGCTTTCACATAAAGTGCATTAAAATAATGGTCACGATAGATTAGTTGTATCTATATTTTCTCTCCCTCTTGTTCCTTCTTGTTTTTTTTTTTTTATTTAAATTGTGTTTGTCTATGTATGTGTGAATCTTTTTTAAAATCTCAGATGCTGCGTCTGCCTGCTGTCAGCATGTTTGTCTCTGTCTGCCTTTGTTGCCACGGTTTCTGTGTCTCTGCCTGTCTTTCTGATTTTTTATCTTTGACCATGGTGAGCCATCCATGACTGTTCACAAACAGCTGTTGGGTTCTCCCTATTTTCAAGTTCTCTTCCTCATCTTACGCTCTTCATTATTTTTCCACGCTATCCTGAGCCGATCTCTCATGTTAAATATATTTAAAGAGCTAAAGGGGAACAACTGTTAAAATGAAACAGAAGGGGTAACTTCCCTTCACATTTGCACAATGTTAAAATTATACGTAAATGAAAATGTTAACCTCTTTATAGTCAAACTTGCACACTGTGGTAGATCTGCCACAGAAAAAGGAAATGCAAAAAAAAAAAAAAAAAAAAAGACAAAGAAGGACACAGTCATCAAACTTCAAGGAAAACACTGAAAGAAAAATCATTGAGACAAACGTCCACATAACAATGAACGGTGTGTGTAGAGCAGCAAGGCAGGCCTCACCGAGTCTGGAGTGTTCACATGAAACCTGTCGATGGTGTCGTGGGAGGTGCCCACGTTATTCACCAGGAGGACGATGTCGAAGCACTGCAGGCGGGAGTCCAGCATGTCGTACAGCGACTTCTTGTCGGAGCTGAAATCTGCCTGAACAGTCACTGTTCTCACGTGGAACTCGTTAGCTGCCGAGACAAGGAGAGGGGGGGGGGGGAAAGGTGTAAAATATTTCCACATGATAAAGATGAAAAGAAGAAAGAAAAACAAGACTTAAGGAGACTTAAGGAAACGAGTCTGTTATAACGAAGACATACAAAGTTTATGTCCACAATCAGAAATGCTAATTTTCGCATCCACTCTTTGCCACGGCTGGCGGATAGGCCTACTCGGGTACGAATCTTCGAATCTTCGAAACCGGATATTTGGTTCTGAAGGTGCCGTAACCTTATCGTCAATAATGTCTGAGTCATATAACTTTTCTGTATGTTACTAAATGATAGAACCAGATTGTATAGTTCAGATCGCCTCAGTAGTCTCGGGACAATTCCAAACTGGATCATTTCAACTTTCGGGGTTTGGATTTGGATCTTCTGAGATAAAACAGCTGTGACCGTCGCCCGTCTTGTAGAGACAGGTGGACTCTCATAACCGAATCTTTTTAGGTGTTATTTATTTTTTTTGTTTTTTTAATCATTTGTTTGCTTTTTTTATAACAATCTTTCTTTACAGCAAACCGAGAGAAAACTATTATCATTTTGTTACACTATATTTAGGAATGAGATCTGCTGTCGGTATAAAGTTTAAAATCTGTGTCATCAAGAAACGGGAGACACAAAGGAGCAAAATATTATAAGAAGGAGGAACGTGGGAGGGATTCGGGATGGTTCTCAGCCCCGTACTTTACAGATGGAGATGGTAACCTTGACAACGATGAAGCATAGAAGCTTAAAGTGAAAGTGTTGTCAAAATATAAGAGTGAACTCCGCGCGGATCGTTACTTCAAGAATATTTTGCACTGTCTGATTGACTGACTTACAGGAATCAGGAATCTGTAACTGATACAATATGATTATGTATGTCTGATTGACTGACTTACAGGAATCAGGAATCTGTAACTGATACAATATGATTATGTATGTCTGATTGACTGACTTACAGGAATCAGGAATCTGTAACTGATACAATATGATTATGTATGTCTGATTGACTGACTTACAGGAATCAGGAATCTGTAACTGATACAATATGATTATGTAAGTCTGATTGACTAACTTACAGGAATCAGAAACTGATATAATAATAATAATAACAATAATAATAATAATAATAATAATAATAATAATAATAATAATAATAACAACAACAATAATAACAATAATAATAATAATAATAATAATAATAATAATAATAATAATAATAATAATAATAATAATAATAACAATAACAATAATAATAATAATAATAATAATAATAATAATAATAATAATAATAATAATAATAATAATAATAATAATAATAATAATAATAATAACAATAATAATAATAATAATAATAATAATAATAATAATAATAATAATAATAATAATAACAATGATAATAATAACAATGATAATAATTTAAATATTTTTATTATTATTATTATTATTATTATTATTATTATTATTATTATTATTATTATTATTATTATTATTATTATTATTATTATAATGATAATAAAACAACGAGCCAACATGGCCCAGACCATAAGAGTGTACTTGTGTCTCTGGCGAGCTCCATGAGAAGACCTGGGTCGCGGCTGATCAGGATCAGGTTCAGTTTTTTGGCTGCCAGCTGAAACACAAACAGAGGTGCCAGAGCAGGGGGAGGGGGGAGAAAGGTAAGAGAGAGCAAGAAAACCCCAACTCAAAATGTTAGCTCGAAAACTCAAAAAGACAACATTTTGTATTTTGTTGTTGGCGGCTAAAGTCAACTTTTTTTAAGGCTGATGTTCAAACAAACATTTCATTCCCGAACCTCTTCTCTTCAACGAAAGTAACCTGGGTTACTGGGATGGTCCATTTTTCATAGGCTCAAGTACACTTATGTAAAGCCATGCGTTTCACTTCTGTGTGCAATTAATTTTACAGCGTTTCTAGATTTGCAAGTAAGAGCTTCTACGATTTTTTTGTTGATGTTCAGTCGTATAGTTTGATTGTTTTGGTTTTTTTTATAAAAAGCTTTGCACTGTACGAGAGCTACGAGGGCTCTTTCAAAATTAACCGAAAAATGCCTGTAAAATCCGCGTTTTTTATGCTATCAACAAAATTCTTGCACGTGTTCATACCTTGACTCGTCCTTCATTTCTCTACGTAACAGCCAAGTCTGTAAACACACTTCTGCCAACGCCGCACCATGGAATAGATACCCTCTCGGAAGAGGCTTCCGTCAAGGTTTTGTAGCCCATTCCGCACATGCGCTTGAATCAGCGAGCTCGCCCCGTCGTCATCAAAGCGCTTTCCTGCCAGCTCACGTTTCAGTGGCCCGAAGGTGGGAAGATATAATCGGGTAGTGCGAGTCTGGACTGTGTGTTGGGTGTGGGTGCAAAATCTCCCATCCATATTTCTCTAGCCCGGCGCGCATCACTCGTGCTGTGTGGGGTATGGCGTTCATCGTGTTACCGTATTGACCCCGTAGGTGATCGCTTGCCCTGGGCGCTTTCTGCCGACCGGCGCCAAAGCATCAAGAGTTTAGCAGTACCTTGCGGCATGGATTGTTTCTCAAGGTTGCTGGGTTTCGAACAGAAGAACGCCACGACTGTCCCAGAAAACGGATTCCATTATTTTCTTTGCCTTTGACCGCATGACTTTGCATTTCTTCGCGACAGGTGAGGATGAATGTTTCCATGTCATCGAATCTTGCTTTGTTTCTGAGATTACAATGGTGCAACCAAGTCTCATCACCGGTAATTATGCTGTCAAAGAAAAAGTCACATCGTATCCTAGAGAGTCTCCGCCGGCGTTGGCAGTATGCTCGTGAACCCTGCGTGAGCTCTGGCTTCTTCTCAAAAGTTCCCTGCAGATGTCCAATCTTTGTTCTTTGCCGATTGTCTGTCAATTGCTTAGGAACCCATCTTGCGCTGACTTTTCTCTTGTGAGTTCATCAAATACAATTCATATCAGGCAGAAATTTTAAAATTTCAAGACTGCTTGCAATTTCATGAAGTTTCACCTCCTATGCGGCAGATATTAAGCTCATCCAACTCACTTCACATTATCTTCTAACTACTGAGTTATCCGGAACGCCCCTCTCCCTTCCCTATCTGTCAAGTCAAAGAATATCCGGCTTCAAACAAAGTACGCAGTGATAGACATGTACAGCTTATAACATGCTCACCATATACACTCTGAAGTTCTTTGCTAATTTCAGTAAAGTTCAGAGCTTTGGCGTTCAAAAACATGTAAATAACTCTGAATTTCCTCAACACAATAAGTTTCAAGAATTAGGCCTCATCTTTAAAAATCGTCCAGGCATTTAAACATTGTACATAATGATGCACTTCATAATTTCTGGGAATATCCGTAAAGAAATAAAGAGATATCATGTCGTTTACAGAATTAAAAGCTCCACTGGTTGCTGAGCAATGGGCATTTTTCAGTTCCATTTCTGAAAGAGCCCTCG
>JAWDGP010001382.1:0-132500 GCA_033675545.1 Elysia crispata
TAATTCAAGGTAGAGCACGCTGGATTTGTTTGTTACATCGGGATCGCCTTCTTTATTATCTGACTAGCCATGCCAGGATTCAATGCTAATTAAGGTAAACATTACATGCCAGAGAGGCCATACCGTTACACCTTCCCCTTTTAGTCTTTAAACCCATATCTACATGAACAAGGAAATAATGTAACATTAATGCATTGCATTCCGTATATGTGCCAATTAAATACCTTAGTTTACATCCAATTATTTTTTACTAGCTTCTATGATCCGTATAGTTAAATTTAACTTAATGCCATTATTGTTTATTATTTCTTATAATTACATACATGTACTTTAGATCAGAAGATACCATAACATTTATAATATAGTGTTTGAGTAACATCTGAATTGCTATGCTTAGGAATATGATTGTCATTTATAGCTAAGAGTGTCCAAGGTTCTTAGTAAATTATTCCCTAAAACATGAAGCCAATGTCTTGAAAGAAAATTAATATCATTAGAATGAGGAGGCTCTAGTCTTGAGAAAATGTTAATCATGTAGGCGTATTAATTAAGAAACATTTTGATTGTTCTTGACACAGTGTACCGGTATCAGTTTTTGCAAAAGTATAAGATAGATTAAGATCCGATGCAAGTTCTGTCCTCGAACTAAAGTGACGACAATTACGTATTCTGCTAGTGGTGAGACTTTTAAGATAACTAACTGTAACAAACTTATTAATTAGACATAACTTGAAAACGTTCTATCCTCGAGCTTAAGAATTACACATTTCTTGGGAGCTCTCTATCCTCGAGCTCAGAAACACACAACTTAACCGTTGCCTGGGCAACCTACCCCAAGTCTTCATGACGAAGAGGTTAACAAAATCACTGATATCTGATAGGCTTAACGACAGCCCTACCAGATCTGGTACAATATGGTTGAGTTGACTTCTCAGCTGGCATCTTCGCAGACACTGGTGACGATGAAGACGGCTCGGGCTGATGAGAAGGTTCAACAGGCGAGGCTGGTCGAATCACAGGAATCTGTCGTGTACTCTGCACCGGCCACGGTATTGGTGGAGCAGGTTCTTGCGGTACAGGTGCTGTGGTCTGAAGTCCACCCTCTGGATGGTTCTTGTGCGGGGTCTTCACAGCATGAAGTGTTTTCTGTTGCGTCTCAGCTGTCCATCAGGAGTACTTATGATGCAGGAGCGAGGTGCACATTGTCCTACAACTTCGCCTGGCTGGTTCCAACCTTTTTCACCTTCTCCTTTCTTCAGGAGGACTTGATCGCCAGGCTCGAGATCTGGCAGCTGACATGTTTTTCTGTTGAAGTATTTCTTCTGTAACGCTTTGTTTGCCATGTCGCGGTTTCGGATGAGATCGTGTTTTACAGGGCGAGGTGAAAGCGTCTGTGGGACAGCTGGCAAGGTTGTTCGTAGTCGACGACCATAGGCGAGTTCTGCGGGACTCACTCCTAGTGCAGGAAGTGGAGTAGCTCGGTAAGTGAGCAATGCCAAGTGTGGGTCATTTTGGCGTAGAAATTCTTTGGCTGATCGCACGGCTCTTTCCGCCTCCCCGTTTGCCTGGGGATAGTGAGGGCTGCTTGTGGCGTGGTGGAAGTTCCTTTCCTCAGCAAACTGTTGGAATTCTTTAGCCGCAAATTGAGGGCCATTGTCGGATATTACAGTCTCCGCAATGCTATGTTGTGAGAATATTTGTTTCATCTTATTTATGACTGCACCTGATGTTAGGGACTGGAGAGGTAAAATGTCAATATATCTTGAAAAGTAGTCGACTGAGACTAGAAAGTGCTTTCCTTTTAATTCGCATAGGTCTACTCCTATTCTCTGGAACGGACTATCAGGCAGTGTTGAAGGGAGCAGAGGCTCACTTTGTTGTGCAGGCTTCTTCTGCATGCATAATGTACACATCGCCACACAATCTTGAATTTGTTTGGAAAGTCCGGGCCACCACACACCTTGGTTTGCACGTTCTCTGCATTTGGTAATGCCAAGGTGTCCATCGTGTATACGGTCCAATATTTCTTTTCTCATGGAGTATGGAATGACAGTTTTGTCTCCCCGTAGCAAAAGTCCATCATAAAGACTTAGTTCATTTCTAAAGTCAAAGAGGTCTCTTGCCGCTAGCATGACATCTTGCTTGTACGTAGGCCATCCCATCACAGTGTAGTTGATGGCTGTTCGCAGGCTCACATCTTGCTGTGTCTCTTCTTTAATTTGTCTCAGTTTTCCATCCGAAACTGGCCACGACGAGGTTACCATCGACACATGGAAGCGTACGTCTTCATGAAGATTGGAAGTTTCCTGAGAACAGGCGGCGGGGCTGCGAGACAGTGTGTCTGACGTAACCATCATCTTGCCTGGCTGGTGTATTGCAACAGGCCTGTATCGCAGCAGGCGAATCAGCATCCTTTGACATCTGAGTGGAGTTTCTGACAAGTCTTTTGAATTGATAAGTGGAATCAGTTGCTTGTGATCACTGTAGAGTGTGAAGCTGTCTAGTCCCATGAGATATCTGTCAAAACGCTCACAGGCCCATACTGAGGCAAGACATTCCTTCTCGATCTGAGTGTAACGCTGCTCTGTGTTGGATAATGATCTAGAGCAAAAGGCGACAGGTCTAAGTCCCTCCTCATGTTCTTGTAGGAGACAACCTCCAAGCCCATAGGATGAGCTATCAGCTTCCACGACCTTTGGGTCGAAGTAAGCCAAAACTGGTGGTTTGATGAGCAGTCCTTTGACTTTGTTGAAGGCTGTTCTCTGTGGAGGTCCCCACATCCAAGCTGTGTCCTTGGGCAGAAGTTCATTTAGAGGCCTCAAAATTGTCGAAAGATGAGGTAGGTATTTCCCTAGATAGTTTACCATGCCTAGATAGCGTCTGAGTGCAGATACATCAGATGGTTCTGGCAAACCTTGAATGGCTTCGATTTTCATGGGATCTGGGCGGCATCCTTCTGCTGAGACAATGTGACCCAGAAATGTGATTTCTGACTTTTTGTACTCGCACTTTGCAGTGTTCAACTGAAGGCTTGCGTCCTTCAGTCTCTTGTGTGCCAATTCTAAGAGCTTTTCATGGTCCTCTGGTGATTTTAAGTGACAGAGTATATCGTCAAAGTAGCATACCACTCCGTCAATCCTTCCAAAATTCCTGACACAATTCTCATGAAAATTTCAGGGGCAGAGCTGATATCAAATGGAAGTCTTTTCATGAAGTATCTCCCAAATGGCGTTATGAAGGTGGTGAGCTTAGCTGTTTCTGGATCCAAAGGAATCTGCCAAAATCCTGATTGTGCATCAAGCTTTGAAAATATTGTTGAACCTTTCAGCTTGTGGACTATTTCTTCAAAAGAAGGAATTACATATCTTTCTCTTTGCACTGCCTTGTTTAGCTTTTTCAAACAGACACAAATGCGTATGTCACCATTTTTCTTCACCACTGGAACCATAGGTGAGACCCAATCTGTTGGTTCAGTTATGTCTTCGATGACATCAAGGTCTTTCATTCTTTGTAGTTCTTTCTTCACTCTCTCTTGTAGAGGGATTGGAACTCATCTGGAAGTCGCTAGGCTGTAAGGTGTAGTGCCTTCTTTCAATTTGATCCTTACTGGTTGGCACTTCATTGCACTGAATGCATTGATATTGTGTAGCCTTTTTACCAGACCTAACGCCATAATTTGGCGAAATGGTTTCGCCTGCCACATTTGTGACATTCTTTTCCGAAAGCTGGGCACTTTCCGTAGTTGTGATTCTTACCACAATTACCACAGTTCGTCCTCTGATGTGATCCGCCATGTTGTGATGTGCTTCTTGTAGTGCTTTTGGTCTTTGGATACGAGCTCGAGCCAGGTCTATTGTAGCTAGTAGGCTTGTTTCTCTGGACTCTGTTCAAGTCAGCAGGTTGAGCCTGATCTCTCTGTTCACTTAATTCGTGTTTGACAGTTTCGTACTGCCTTGCAGTTGTGATTGCCTCTTTAAGGCTCAGATCTGCCTTTAACTGCAAGTTCTCTGAGAGTTCTTTGTCCCTCACTCCGAGTACAAGTCGATCCCTTATGCAGTCTTCTTTGTTTGGGAAGTTTGCATGCTCCGAAAGTTCATATAGAGCTCTTATATATTCTTCAATAGTTTCTTTGGATTGCTGCTCTCTACGATGGAACTGTGCTCTGAGATGAATAATATTCCTCTAGGGATAAAATGTTCATCAAATTTGGATAGAACTGTGTCAAATGTCCTATCACCTTCTGCCAGCTCAAATGTGCTGTAGATCCTCTCTGCTTCGGGACCCATAGAGTACAGTAAAGCACTTACTTGTACCTCTTGTTCTTCTTTAGATAGTTTAGACGCAAGTCTAAAATGTCCAAATCTCGAGCGCCAAGCTGACCATTCCGCTGGCTCGTGAAAGTTGGATGGTGTTGGTGGTTTGAAAGCCATCACAAGACCTCTTTTAACTTTAAGTGAATAGATCTCGAGATTTCCAGGTAGTCAAGTTTTATTCTGACACCATGTAGTGATGCTTTGTGGTTAAGACTTATTCTTATTTACGTAGACAACCACAAAGTCACGAACACATATAATTCAAGGTAGAGCACGCTGGATTTGTTTGTTACATCGGGATCGCCATCTTTATTATCTGACTAGCCATTTAATGTGATTCCGAACTGCCATGCTTTCGTTAATGATACATAATTTATATTTTGTAAACACGTAGACTTAAAAAGAAGCAATGAAATCATCATAACTGTTCAGAAGCCAGGGAAACCCAAGGGCCCCGTAACATATCTTCATCCCATAACTTTACTCAACACATGAAGGAACGTGATATCGTTGATGTTGCTAAAACGAATAAGACGCAGCACAGCCGCTTAAATAACACAATAAAAATAGTGCTCGACATCATTATATACGTATGTCAAGTCCTTTTGATACCATCAACAAATATCTCTCGACATACTCAGAGACATCATATTAAAAGAAGACGAACTGTGCATGATTAGATATCTCCTCATCAACACAAACTTCTCAATGAAATTGAGAAACGCACCACAAGCTAAAACATTCACTTCAAATATTGGAACACCGCACGGAGACAGCCTTGTCACAGTATTGTTCACTATATGCAGTTGGAAAATGCTCTCAGGGAAATCACAAAATGCAAGTGATAGTTTGCAGATTGCTTAGGCAGATGACGTTGATTTTGTGTCAAGTATCAATACAAGCTTCAAGGACGTGAATGAAATCGAAAACCTCTTGGCAGATGTAAACCTCCACGTCAATACCAGCAGAACACAATTCACGGTCGTTTAAAAAAAAGGGAAAACGAGCAGTGGCAGAAGATAAAGAAAGTAGGCAGTAGGTCCTCTTCTAAATGCTAGCGAAGATATTTTCAGAAGAAGGCAACTGTCTTGCCCGCATCTTTACACAGCAGTCAGGATATGAGGTGATGAAATGAAAACAAGACTTAAACTGTACCACGCTCTAGAGAAAACCGGTTTTTTTTTTCCACAGTTGTGGCACCTGGGCCCTCACAACATAAGAACACAAACTTAATACCTTTCACTGCTAACAACTTAGAACGGTCCTTAATATCATTTGTCCAACATCAATCAGCAACAAATCTTTTTATAATAAATAAGGTGAAGTATCAATTAGCCTCATTATTCAGTATATTAAATGAAGCCAGATGGAAACTTTTCGAGAACATCTTAAGGCAAGATTCCAATACATTAGCGAACAAAACAAACCAAAAACATCCACTTCCAGACAAAAAATCTTAAAAGATTTTTTGTAACCAATAATGCAAGCATTTCTGACCTCGCTGTCTAAGGTTGTGGAAGGGGGAGGGGAGTGTCTGTGGACCTCTCGGCGAACGAGCCTTAAGTATGTAACTACATAAGAACACTTTGATTACATCGTGAGAATAACAATGCTATCATGGGTGGCTTAACCATCACCTCAAGTTGGTTTTGACTCCTGTTTCTTAATTCTAATGCTTTGGAACAACGCAAAATTTGTTTGCATGGTAGTTGTTTTTTTTTTTTTCTATCTTGGCTTTGAGCAATTAAGTTATGTAGTTGAAATCTAGACATTATAAGGCCTTGAACAGGTAAAGAAAATTATCAGAAAAAAAAAATAAAAGCTGCTAAAAAACTTCTCAGTTAATAGGTAATTTTTGTAGGAGAAACAGAAAGAAGAGACAAGAAACGCGTCTGTGGCTGTCCATTTCAACAATGCTAATGCTATTGAGGAGTAATTGTCAGCTGGTTGAGATTTTCTTGACTGACCTCGTAAACTCTCCATCTCTCTCTCTCTCTCTCTCTCTCTCTCTCTCTCTCTCTCTCTCTCTCTCTCTCTCTCTCTCTCTCTCTCTCTCTCTCTCTCTCTCTCTCTCTCTCTCTCTTACGTGCCTCTGCCTCTGGTTCATTTAGACACAAGCGAAAGTGAATTTGGATAAGTAAATGTCTCAAATGCCTTGAATTTGAGTTCCAGCTGATATCGTGCATTTCTTTTAAATTTCGTCAATATATCAAGGCGTTTGCAAAACAATATTACTATATGAGGTCATGAAAGTTGGGGGGGGGGGGGGGTAGAGAGACAGACAGACAGACAGACAGAGACAGATCTAAATAGAAAAGCAAAAACACCACACTTGGAGGACAACTTGCTTTTTAAACCTTGTTTCACACTCTCTTTTTAGACAGAGACAGAGACAGACAGAGACAGACAGACAGACATACACAGTGTCTCATAAAAAAGGGTGATATTGTGGCTAGACTGAGGCTTAAATAACTTGTTATGTTGCTAAGGCTAAACGAGGAATTTTAGTCTCTTTCTGTGTCTCTGGCACTTATAAATTATTTCTTAGTAAAATCTATTGTTAAACCAAGCCAGAACACTATCTGGAAAGATTTATCTCTTCTGTTTCTGTTAGCCAAATCCAAGCTAGATCTTTACATCTGGGAGAGTCTTGTGAAGAATTATAGAGGAATTTAGATGTAGAAAGGGTTTTGAGAGTGATATTTATTTAGTATGCATATTCGACTTTTCAAGTGGAACTGCAGGCAAAACTCGGCTTCATTAGTAAGTTTTTTTTTATGTAAAACGAAGTGCATAAAATCATATTCTATTAACTTGGCCTGTGTATCCCTTTTACCGGATCTAGTCTTGAAGTGTCAGAAATTCAAGGTACGTAACTCTCGCTGACCTTTTTATTTTTTTTTTTTTAAAAAAACATCATCAATTTTGGCTCTAACTGAAACTAAAATAGTGAAAGTACAAATCAGCGAAGATCGCTTCAGTTTCCAAAATAACTATGTGTCATCAATCTACATATAAAAAATCAAATGCCGTTGGATCTTATTCAGAATAATTTCTATATGACCAAGAGATCTGGATTTAGCAAGTCTAGTTTATGTTAGATCTAGACGTCTAGATCTAGATCAAGGGTAATCTTGATTTAATTTTAGAATCAGAGGACTGCATTAAAATTGTAAGACTAGACTAGAGTTGGGTAAGAAGCCATATAATCTAGATATCTAGTTCTAGAGGATAAGCCTTTTATTTAGATCTAGATCTAAATGTCTAAGATTAGAGAACAAAACATGCTGTTCTACTACTAGATCTAGATCTAGATCAACTACTACTACTACTACTACAGCTACTACTACTACCACTACTACTACTACTACTACTACTACTACTACTACTACTACTACTACTACTACTAGTACTACTACCACTACTACCTCTACTATTATTTCTACTACTACAACAACTACTATTACTACTACTACCACCACCACCACCACTACTGCTACTACTACTACTACAACTTTTGCTGCTGATATTACTGCAGGTTCAATTAATCTAGCATTGATTCCGGTTTATAAATAGGCCTAATGTTATTTTTATGAATTGAGTACAGCAAGTTTGATTTTATTTGTACAAAGAAATAATATTTGTTTTAAATGTTACCCTTTTACCAAGCCAAAAAACATGACAGAAACTGTGCCTTGCCTCTTGAGGATTGGTGAGAATGTCAAGAAATACAGACTTCTCAAGCTTGATAGAGATCAGGTATTTTTTTTAAACTTATTTAAAGTGATTCTTTTTGTTGTTATTTTTTTTTTATATTGTTTGCTTGTTTCTAATTTTTTTGCTATTTGAAAATTTTCGATGTTTGGAGATCAGACTTGGGTTAAGGTGGCCAATTTTGATCATAAAACCTATTTCAAACTCAACTATGTGATGCTGACAGAGAGCTTTTTGGTCATAAATTTTTAGTTAATAAATTATATGCTTTGGTTTTGAAGTTTTTGCCCAATTAAAATCGCACTTATCTAGATTTTTAAGTTTATTTGTAAATAAATAATTTAAAATACCTACTAGATCTACTTTGTCACATTTTAAAGACTTTTCAGCTGTTGAATAGGCAATTTTAGGTTATATTATTAAAAGAATATTTATTCACTTGCCTTTTTTCAAATGTTACTAGAAAAGAACAGCAATTTTGAAACTTTGTAAATACTGGAAGACAAGAAGAAGCACAGTTTGACATTTTGTATAGAAAAAAAATAAACTATTGACTTTCAAGGTAAATTTATAGATTTAAAAAAAATGTTGACATTTTTTCAAATTAGCTGAGTCATGAAAGTATACAAAGAAAACAATTATCATGAAACAAGTATGGCATTGATTCACAGAGAATGGGCCATATTAAAATAACCTAGTGACACATTTTTAATCAGTTTGAATTAAGTATTACTATTATATCTATTTTTGTGGCTTAAGAAGTTTTCATTTTGCTGGGAGAATAATTTATTTTGTGTTTGTTTTTAGTTTGTTGTGGTTAATTTTTTTAGAAATTAAATTTGAACTGAAATTTTTGTGGCATTATGAGAATTGGTTTCTTTCGCTAATTCAGGATTTCTGTCAATCTTCTAAATACTGTAACATATTTTTCAAATTCAACAGCACTTTGATTTTTACTTGAAATCTTTCACCTCTTTCAAATTGCTATTTAACAACAACAAAAAATGGCAACCATAATTATTCTTTGTATGAATTCATTAAACTTTTAAAACAATTCGTGACAAGGACAAAACTTAGACATTGAAGCAAAATATTTGAAGACTAACTTGTTTAAATCAGAAGATTAATATATCATAAAATGATCATTGAAAAAAATGTTTTATAAAAATGTGATCTTTTTTTTTTAAAAAGAAGAGTGCTTTCTAAACAATAATATTTTTCATTAACAGGTGACTATTGGTAGATCTGGGGAAGTGACTTATGCAATTTTGTCCAATATGATATCTCGATGCCATGCTGTAATTGACAAACAGGAAGATGGATCATGGAATCTAACAGATAAAAAGGTAAGACAGATATAAATGCAGTAAATTAGTTTTAACGAGACTTCAGGTGTGCAAAACTTTTTTAGTGAAATTTTGGTTATATAATTTTCAACCAAATTTGCATAAAAGCCATCACTGAACAAGATTTTTTTATTTATTTGCATCTCAGGATTTATGCTTTTGTAATTTTTTTCCCCCATCTAGAGCTTAAATGGAATTTATGTTAATGGGCGCCAACTGACTCCTTTCCGACCATACACAATGCAGGAGGGAGATTTGATTCAGCTAGGAGTGGCTACATCACCAGATGCACAGGCTGAGTTCATCTTCAAGTTCTACTCATCTTTGAAAGTAAATGATGGCCTATTTTCAATATTGTTCAAATTTATTCGTAATATTGTTTGTTCATGAACAAACTATAGTTATTGTGACAGTAGCTTATGCTTAGCTTGAATTCATTATTTACCTTATGTCTTAAATCCCAAGGTATTTTGTTTTTGGTCTTTTCCTTTTTTTTTTTTTTTTTTTTTTTTTTTTGGGGGGGTTCTTCAATTTTCAAGAGAAGATTTATCTGTGGGCCTAAACGAAAGTAATCTTTGGGTGGTATCACTGATCTGGGACACTACCTCTAAACCTTCTCTTCACTCTCCTCTTTTTCTCTTTTCTTAAGGTGGCATAAAAAGAAAGTGATAGCTATATGAAGTCATTTGTTAAGGCAGGTAAATGCAAGTTCCAGAGATGACGCTCAATCAATGTGGATTTTATAACAATTCTGATTTTTTAAAGTGGGATTGGAAAGGAAATGGCAATAAAGGACAGGTCTGTTAAAAGCCACCCTCTCTTTTCCTTTACTGCTTTCCAGGGATTAATTGATATCATGTTAAATTAACTTGTTTTTAATTTATTTTTCCTTTAAAGCAAATTTGTTCCTTCCCAGGTCCGGATAGAGAAAAAAAATAATAAAAGATTAAAGACAGAGTTTTCCTCACACAAAGATACTTTAAGTGCCAGCGAAGCATTGGAGAGTGAATCAGAGACAGAAATAAAGAGAAAGATACCCAAAGAAAAGGTAAATGTTTCCCTCTCAACACTTTGAAAAGAATTATTATAGTGTACCTGTAGGGTTTTAACAACTTATAGCTTTTCTGTAGTATTTCAGAGTGTGGTATATAACTTAAAAAAAAATGTTTTTTTTTTTTATGAAGTTAATCACTTGGTAGAATGTTATTTAATACTAATTTTCTATTTGAGAAGAGTTTTACTCAAGTTTAAACAAAGCTTAAAAAGGAAATTATAGGAAAAATAAATAATTTTCCATTAAGGGTAATAAGAGTGTCATTAGGGATTTTTTACATTTAAGGAAGATGCAGGTGATTGCCCAAGCAAGATACTGCGTGAACAAATAGAACAGGCTCAGAAAGAGCAGGCATTGAAAGAAGCTGAGTACCAGGCTCGTTTGGCGGAGATGGAGAAGTTATTGAAAGAGAAGGAAGACAAGCAGATGGAGGTAAAATTGTAAAAGCTGTGTAAGGTATAAACTGTTATGCATTATTACTTCTTACATTTTGTGTAGAGAAGAAATGAATTTTAAGGTTCAAATTATGAAGAAATTTTTTTATTCAGAATTTCTTGAGAGAAGAATCTCCCAATTTTTTTCTGCACTCAACTTCAGTTAATGCTATAAAAACATGAAATTTCTTGACTTCAGTCTCAGGGATAGTCAAGAACCACTCGGTTTCCTTTTTAAGCCTTACATCATCTGTGTTCAGTTTGCTGTTTCTACTCTGAACACTTGTTCCTCTTGAGAAAAAAATTTGAATGGTTTGCAAATTTAAACAGTACTTTTTGACTTCAGGGAGTACCAAGTCATATACTAAAAAAGGGATGTATCTGATAGAATCAAGTCTTTAATTGTAGGAATGAATGTGTCAGCTCTGTCAGTGTGATAGAAAGTGAATGCACCCCTAGCATAAAAGAATGATCAGCTCAAAAGATTCCCTACCATATGATTATCATTCAGAAATATATCTCCACCCCATCCTTCCCAAAGAATCCTTTCCAATACTTCTGCTCTCATGCTAGGGCAATGCGACTTTTTTTTCTTGATGGTAAACAAAGCATGTCATTAAAAATTTGCCAATATTTTGATGCTTGATAGTGCCTAAAAAGTTAGGAGTCAAGACATTCAAGACCTTCTGGTTTTCTTAGATGTATTGTATAGCTGCACTGAACTGTATTCTTGCACCATGGGCTAGATCATGATCTCAAGGCGGTTAGAAAACTCAGAAGGCCACAATCTCTTTTTGATTGTCTGTTTTTTCTTTAATTTATTATTAAGCATGATAAGCGGGCTTGAGCCTTAAAATAGTCTGTTTCTCTTTTTTATGTTTGACACTGTGATGCTTTTTTTTAGACCTACATTTAACTTTTAGTTGCAGAAATTGGTGTTTGAAATTGACATAAAAATATTGTTTTTATGCAGTTAACAGGTTTAAAAATGGAAGCATGCACTTAAAAATTTAAAGTGATATTGACATGTTGTAGAAAACTCTCAATAACTCTTAAGTGTGGTTTACTTTTGACAAAAAAAAAAAATGGAAACAAGTGGAGGTGGGACAATAATCAGAAATTAAGTTTATATGCACACTATGCTTGTGGGCTGTATCAGAGGCTGGTGCAAAGTCTGTTTAATATTGATTAACAGAGGTCATGAATTATGACTCAGTGCTGGTAACCACATGCAGAGTCTGTATTTACGAAGATCCCAACACTGCATACAAGAGTAATCCTTTAAGCTGAGCACATGTATTTGTATCCTCAAATTACATTTTTTTTTTCAGTTGGGATTTGATATTATGTCCAGCAATCCAAGGATCAGCACTTATTTATAGTTAAGAATCAGATTATGTCTCTTGTTTACCTTTTCCCCTTTTCCTGAGTTTATTTTACATGTTAAAAAGATTGGCTTCTCATATGAAAATGCTCTGTAATCCAGGTTCAGCAGCAGCTAGAGAGAGAACGGCAGGAAAAAGAGTGCCAGGCTAGAGAGGTGGAAGAGCTCAGGCAGAAAGAACAAGCTATTCTTCAGGAGATGCATGATAAACAGGTGTGTGTTGCATTGGTGGATATTATGAGCGAGAGTTGGATTGGAACTAAACTGTTAAGTGAGCTGAAAAACAACAATGTTTTGAGGCTTAAATGCTTTCAAACTCCTTAAGATTTCCTACTACTAAGAAAAAAGAAATACGCATTTAAAGAATTAATGCTAAGTTAATACTTCTTCATGGCATCTAGGAAGACAAAAGCTAAGCTCAGATCTCAAGTCTTAAACAACAAATTATTATATAGGGTGACTAGGATTGCCTTAGTTATTCTCAGTTTTCTTGAATTTGGCTGAGTTTATATGATGTGAGCAGCTTGGTAATTGTTTGCCAATATGTATGCAGGGAATGCCATCACCTGCTTGTAGAGCAATTATAAAGATTGTATAACAGAACAAAAGTAATGCTGGCATGATTTTGTGCATTAGAATCATATCTCTGTTAAAAAATTATTTTGGCAAGAAGCCCTTAGGTAATCTGAATTAAGCTATTGCTTCATACCCACAGTATATCACTTTTTATCTTGAATTTTTTACATAATTGAGTTTGAGAATTTCTACTTGTGACATCCAAAATATACTCTTCATTAATTTCTCACATCACACCAATCCTTTCGTAGTTATTTCCCAAGAATTTTTTAAGTTTTGGAGTCAACTCAGACACGTAAATATTGTGCAGAGGGTTGTGAAAATCTAAGTAGCTGAAGTTGGGTTTAGAAAATTGATTGTAAATAACATTGCTGATCCATATCAACATTCTTTTATGTATCTTGATATTAGGAAGAGTTGAAAAAAGAACGCGAACACCTAAAACAAAAAATGCAAGAGGAATTAGAGGCAAACTTGAAAGACAGAGAGCAAGCACTAAAGTCTCAGCTATCCGCTCAACGTGAGGCCTTGTTTAACGAGAAAAAACAGGTAAATTTTTTTTTGAAAGGATCATTGTAATTACAGTGCAGCATCTCTCTCAGCATTTTTTCTTTCATCGTATTTTAGATGTAACGTATTAAAGTAAAAAGTAATTGGCTATTTAAGAGTTAATATATTTTGGCAAATATGAGACAGATGTCCCCTTTTACGTATCATGTCAATACCTAAGCTAACAAATCAACAACTAGGAACTCCTTGATAAGTCTATGAATTGTTTTAAGTTACTTTGATATGATTTTGTCATCCATTTTAATAAGCTAAAATTTTTTATGAAATTGGTGAGTATTAATTGTTTTTTCATGTTTTAAAAAACAGTTTTTATTTTGATTTTCAAATTTTAAATTTATTTAACAAAGTCCTGTACTTTTTGTTAAGGTGAACCAGCACTTTCAATTATTTTGGGCAATGCACTTTACACATAAAAATATGTATCATCTTTCTGAATGTCTTTCTTAGTCTTTTAATACAGCTGGTAGTCCATCATCATCTAAAATTATACTATAAATTACTATTAATGCATGGCATGCAATAAAAAATCCATCTTTTTCCCCAAACAATGGAGATTGTATGAAATTTTTTTTTTTCGGTGTTGAGAAATTCATAATGTTGCACTACCTAAATGATTTATTACAAAGTGTGTAAACACAAAGGCAAAAACTGCATGTTAATTTCATTTTATAAATGATAATTTTTTTTTCTTTTCACGAAAGAAAATGTTTTTAAATATATATTTTATATGTTCTGTTAGGTTGAAGAAAATCTGCAGAAAGAAATGGAAAAGGCATTAGAAGAAAAAAATAAAGAGTTAGAAAAAGAACTTCAGGAACAGAAAAAGAAATTAGAACAGGTAAGTATAAAACTGATACATTTTTTTTGTTTCTTTAATTTCAAAGCAAATTCAGAGGTTTTTTCCTATGATGTTTTTATTCCAATCTCTTAATTTTCTAAAATATGTTATGACTACATTTTGAATCCTTTTCACTAATGAGGGAACTGTATCAAATTAGATTCATGACAGTGATAGACAATTTTATGATTCTACAATATCTAAAGTATGTAGCTAACAATGGACATTGAAATTTGTGGACAGTTATTTATCTTCAGCTAACAGGCTGTCATACTGTAATATCACCAAACAAACAAAGAAAAGTTGAATTTGCTCTTATTTATAAGGGTGTGAAGGAGAAAAGCATGTGAGATTGAGAGACTAAGTTGTAAGAAATGAGATGGTAGTAATTTCTAGGTCTTATTTTCATTATTTCAACCATTACTTTCAAAACTTTCATACCTGAAAATTAAAATTGATAGAAGGCCTCCTGTAATATTCTTGAATATGTGCTTCTTAAATTT
Source organism: Elysia crispata (assembly GCA_033675545.1). NCBI lineage: Eukaryota > Metazoa > Mollusca > Gastropoda > Plakobranchidae > Elysia > Elysia crispata. Next base: position 14,733 of record JAWDGP010001382.1, read on the forward strand.
TCAAGTTGAAGTTAAACCAAAAGCCTTCCTAATGTAGAGATTTTTTTAATCTCATTATAGGTAATGCCTTTAGTGCTCTTCAAATCTTCTGTAAGTTGATTGTTTTTATACACAAAAGATGTTACTTAAGATCTGCTTAGACATTGGTGTGCCTCATTGAGTCAAGTAAAAAAAAATTGTTCTATGCAACCAATGTATCAGGTCATAGAGAAGAAAGAAATGGAACAGAAGATCCTGGAGAGCCAGCTAAATGAAACTAAAGAGGAAAGTGCTACAGCCAAAATGCAGGCATTGAAAGCAAGGGATGATGTTCTCTCAAACTTTGTTGACCTCATGGAAATGGAGCTTCAGTGCACAATTTGCAATGAGCTTTTTATCAAGGTCAGTCCTATAATCAGATTCATAAAAATTGTGGTTTTGCTTCTACCAGACAGGAATTGGGAGGTAATATTTTATTAAGTTTCTAGATTATCTTATAAGCTCAATGGCAGTTTGCTGTACCACCTGTTGCATCACGTGTAACACCATAAGTGTCAAAATGTGCACAATTTGATTGCTCTTGCAAGAAATTTAAATTCCTGTTTTATGTAATCTTAAAAATTATTCTGACATATCATCTGACACTGCATGTGTTTGTGATGCATTCAACAAAATGGTGTTTATGGCATCTCACAAAGGCTGGAATAGAACACAACTTCTATTTGTTTGCCTCTTTAAACTTTGTTTGCCTGTCAAAAATTTGACCACTACACTTCACGAATGTCTCTGTACTTGCCTTTGTTGTATGACATCCTGTGTCATTGTGTCTCATTAATCTGCCAAAAGTAAAAAAATTTTTCCTTTGTTGACTAAATAGATCTTGCACCGTAGCAGCTTTTACATTTTCTCATTTCCCATCAAACTTGATGTTATGCATCAGTAATCATTCTAAGTAAGTTCCCGATAATATTATCAATATTTATTAAACAGGCACACTTAACCCAACAGCACAATTTCTTTTCCATAAAAGACTCAACAAAAGTCTCTGTTTTTGTGGTCATAATTTCCAATATACCTCCTCATGAAGACAGTAGTAAGATTCATGTTCTGGTTTTTGCCCGAATTAAAGAATGCTAAAAATCTCTTAGAGACAACTATTTTTTGCACTCGATTGTTTTATAGTGGGATTCTATATTGTTTTATATTGAAATTATTCCCAGCAAGGCCCCGATAGTTTCATAAAGAATTATTCTGTTTCACTGGCAACAAAATTTTTTTAATATTTATGTAGTTGTTTAATGCTTATCAGAAAATTTTTTTTTTCATTTCATGGTCTTTGAAGCAAACATCACTTATATTCTCTGATGTGTTTAAGGGAAAATTATGATGTTTTTGGCAATGTGTTGCGAAAAGAAAATTGAAAACAAGAGTTTATGTATTACAAAATAAGTGTTTATGTATTACAAAATAAGTGTTGCATCATGACTGATATTCTAGTATGCTTTAGTAATATCTATAAAGTGTCTAACTTATTTACCTGGTGTTTATGAGACAGTGTATAGAAAGAGCAAAATGTCCAGGCTCTTTAAACAGAGATTGGTTCAAGTGCTTTTGCATTTATATGTTGGAAATGCCACTGCAATGCCCAGTGTTAAAATCAAAACACTATTATCGTTTTTTCAGGCTACTTCCTTGAATTGTGCTCATGTGTTTTGCAAATTGTGTATAAACCAGTGGATGAAGGTGAAGAAAGAATGCCCAAACTGCCGCGCACCAATCACATCACAAATGCAGGCACTGGCTCTCGACAGTTATATAGACCGTATGGTTGAGCAGCTCAACGATGATCTCAAACAACGCAGGAAAGAACTTCTGGAGATTAGGAAAGGTATTAAAGAAAATTCGAAAGACATATATTTGTGTTTTAGTCACTGGCCAAATGAAGATAATTGGACTGGAAAATTGTATGTGCTCTTGGTCTGGCCAAGAGATACTTTAAAATTTGTAAGAAGGCATTGTGAACACACAAAGATGTAAAAATGATTATTAATATAACCTTTATAATTACATTTGTTGTAGGTCTGAGACAACGCACATAGAGTTTGTGAAAAGAATCGGTCTCAACTTTTCACTTCACCCTCTTTCACATTGGCTTGACAAAGGCTTAAAAAAGCTGAGATAATATTGCTAAAAATAGATTGTTTTGAACAATCAGTTAAAATATTGTTTGAGTTCTTTTTCAATAAATGCTAATCTGGTGAGCCAATAAATATTTTAAAGTCATAAGACATATTGTATTGCAGCCGACTCACTTTTAAGCAAATATTTCAACCCAAGATTTTATCTCTCACTGCAATTCTACTGTAAACCCACAATAAGGCCAAATATAAGTTAAAAAAGAAAAACACGCCACTTAACTCTTTTGAAGTTTCAACGAATGGATCTTTTTTATTTATGGAATTGTGATCCTTGTATGAAGTACAGAATTGTTTCTTACTCTAATTTTATTTTCAGCGGAGCAGGAAAAGTTAGATGGTAATCGAGCAGGTCCTTCAACAAGTGTGCCTAATACAACTGCAGGTCCCAGAAGTGGCACAGCAGTATTACAAAGGACTGCTAGCACGACCACCACTACAAACAGCAACAGCAGCACCAGCACTGTGAGGACAAGCAGCAGGATCTCACAGCGCCGTGCAAGAACTAGAGGAGGTCGAGCTAATCCAACCGTAACAACTAGGGTGTCAACCCCAGTCACAGGTTGGTTGCTTTTATGTGTAGGTTTCAAAAACAATTGTTACTTTTGTCACCAACTCAAAAATTGTTATTTACTGTGCATCCTAATCATCAATCAATCAGATACCCTGCTTTTTAGTGTAGATGAGAATGACATTTGACGCATCACAATCTTTTATCGCTTTTAGTGCATCTGTCACTTGTCCTTTACTTAGCCACTTTGTTTGTTTATCCAACATCTTTTCTCACTATTTTGCCCTGCTACGTTTTCCTTAGATCATTCCAGTTGTCACTAGATGTTCCACTTTCTCTCTTCTCATTGAATTACCACAAAAAGGGGTCTAGTTTCTTTTTATAACTTTTTTGAAATTGTCAGGTCTTGCATGGGTTCAATATAGCCCGTTAGGGCTCATCTTCTTGTGTGGATGGAGATGTATTTATATGTTGGTATAGATTTCTTACGTGGAAATTCTTTTTTGCTCTTTCTATACTTGCTGCAGTTTCAGTATTGTTGTGTCCATAGCTTGATATTAAAGTGATCATATATTTGAATTGATCTCTTACTTGAGTTTATTCCTGTTGATAAAGATTTTGATCTGTTGACACTTATTGTTTCAACTGATGACCTTTATTTTCTGCAATTAATGCGATGTTATTAGCGTATCTCAAGTTGTGTTTGTTGTATCCTCCTACTTTAATTCCTGGGCGTCCTTCTAAGTTTTGCATTATTGATTCCTCATCATAACAGGTGGAATTTAAAAGACACATGGAAGTCATGAACATCCACAAAAAAGAACAAATTATCACAAACATATACATTTTCATTAGTTACACATTGATTAGAAGTGTATTTTAAGGTGAATTTGTGGGAATGTGACTACTTCCTTTTCATATTAGAATGGTCAGTAATTATCTGCAAATTAATTATACATAATTATATTTTTGTTAAAAACCAAAGTGTTATTATCTTTATAAGTTTGCATCAGTTTTGTTTTCCATCACTATTTATTTAGTTTTTTTGACACATAATGTCCATATTTTTTACATTTTTATATCATTTTTGTTCTTTTTCATGCTTGACCATGGAAGAAGAATAATCAGTTGATGCAAATCAACAAAGATACTCACATCAACTGAGACACAGAATAGAGGGGAAGTGTATCAATCTAACAACTACAAACACACATCTACGTCAAGTCTTCACTTTTTGTATACCTCCATCCCAATTACCACTTAGATTGACATTTTTTCTCAGCCCATACTGCAAACACACCCTTTGTCTATTCTTTATATTTCTGGCCCGTCAATGTTCTCGGACTATCCTCCCATTGACACTTCCTTTTTTTAAGGTAACTTAAGGGCTTCCCATATGCTTAGGATAAATCTCACATCCACCATTACTACCACCTTTTTAGTCTATCAAAGTTAAAGTTAGTGGAAAATCACTTGTGACTTGCTGAAATATTCCATTCAAAGATAAAGTGCTGTGGTATAACTTTACTTAAATTGCGCGCGACACTCTAGCATCAGCTGCTTTGACTCAGCAAATTGACAGATGTATGGTCTTAGAATGCTTCTTTGCTCATAAAATATAAAAGCTAAAGGTTCCTAGGCTCCTAAAGCTGACACCAAGTTGACTCATTCACTTATGTGGAGTATGTGGGGGGGCGGCAATTGTTTTGTCTTTTTATTTATCTTAAAATACCCACATACTTGGACAAATATGCTAATTTAAAGACACACACTGTATACACATAAAAAATTTTGAGGCAAGGTATTTATCTTCTTTAAAAATCTTTTCATCATAAAGACAAAAAAAAATATTTTTTTTGAATGTCTTAGCCAGAAGGAAAACTTGGATAGGGCTTATCAAGGCCATAGAAATATTCTATAATTAGCATTTCCCCTAGTTCCGCTGTGCTTATAATCCTGCTCAAAATATGTTTGATTTTGAAAATTTTTGCAAAATAAATTGATATTGTAACTTTGTTGAGAAAAAGAATTAATTGAGTAAATTTTGGACCCTTGTAAAAACGATGAATCAATCATTTTTATGAAATGCGATGATTGAAAATGATTCCCTTTCTATTGTTTATAACAACGACTTTTTTTCTTTTCTGTTCCATTTGAAAAGATTATCAAAAAAGAAAGAAAATAGGAACATTTATTAAAACTTTTTTTACACCATCCCAGGTATTTCAAGGTCTTAACCCTAGTAGTGCGCACTCGTTATATTTAAGATTTTCCGTAACGATAACCTGGGCGCTGTAATGCCATTTAATGTAAGGGCTGAAGCTCCAAGCGGGGTTTTGCAGCGTCACTATTATTAGTGGTTGACTGGTGGGCCTGTTTGAAACGTCATTATCTTCTAAACACCCCATCTCATATACTCGGCAGACTTTATATCTTTTCTAAGAATATCAACCCATGAAAAGGTGACAATTTCTCCATGTTTGAACACTGGGAGGCGATCGAGAGCCCCTGAGGTGTAGAGAACAAATTGCAATTTAGGCATGTCTGTCGGAACTATGTTAGGAAATGTGTAGTTGAAGTTACTGATACATGGGAACCTGCCTCCTTTGCATGTGGTTATTACAAAGACCGAAGAGCAAATTTAAGAACCAAACAGTGGTGACTTAACCACATTGCCCTTCCCTTCCTCTTTACTAGATTTAAACGCTTTGTTATGAACTACAATATGCATAGTAAAAACACAGGTAATCTGCTGTGCCACATACCCAGTCCAGAAGCTAACTGGTTGTAGCAACGGTACGGTTTTCCACCCTACCTGTGTGTAACCACGTAAGCAGGACATGAATTTAGCTTTTTTTTTTTTTACTGATTTTGCTTCAAGTAAAGAGCTTTTTGTGGTGAAAAATTTTGTTTTTCCTTTGCATAATATTCTGAAGACTCAAAGTATAAAATTGTTTATAATAGTTTTGTAATTCTTTTTGCATTGTTTTCCAGCAGCAGTAACAGCAGCAGGCCCAAGTGCTTCAAATCTCTCTTCTTCGGTAGCATCATCAACTGTAGCGAGGTTATTGCCCTCTGTAAGATTACCCACAGCTATATCGGCTACAACTTCATCTTCAGCAAGATCAACAACAGCAGCACCAGTAGTAACTGTAGATCTGACGGGAGTACCCTCTTCCACAATACCAGTGGTAGGTGCCCTTGCAGCAGGATCATCTAATGCTAACGCAGGCAACTCTGTGCCAGTTGTGGATCTGACAGGAATACCATCTTCCACAGTATCAGTGGTAGGTGCCTTTGCAGCAGGATCATCCAGTACTGCTAACCATGGCAACTCTGCGCCAGCTGTGGCAACAGTTGTAGAAGTAACACCAAACACCAGTGCAATTGAACTCAGCAGTGATAGAGAGCAAACGGAAGAGGAAGAGGAGGAGAACTCTGATCTTACTGACAGTGATGATCCCATCAGGTACAGGAGCAGGAGGTATTACTCCGATGAAGAGTTTGAAGAAGCAGACGAGGATGATGAATCTGTTGAGGGTGATCCCTCAGCATACTATGGTGGCTATGGCAGATGCTATAAATGTGGTGAGAAAAATGATATTCATTGGTTTACTGTGTAACAAGTATATAAATTTTTCCAGATTTGTGTTTTTTGTTAATAAGTTCCATCTGGGAGAAAACTTTTGCAAACATGATTTTCATGATTAAGATTGGGAACTAAAAAAAAAATTTTCCTCTAGGCTCTACTCTGTCTTCAAATAGATAATCCAAAAAATTACTCTCTTATGTTACCTCTTCACTCTAAAAGTTACTCTGATGGATTGCATAAAAGCAGACCTGCCATTCATACCAATTGAATTGGAATCATTCCGATTTTTTATGGAAATTTTGTCCGTTTCCGATTTTCCGAACATTTAGGAAATATTCCAATTTTTTTCCGAACTAAGTTTCCACCTCCACGATTAAAAACCTTTTTCAGATTTTTTGTTTTTTTTTAATTAGACCTACAAGATTGACAGAAAATCTGCACAAAAGAATAAATACAGACAATATAATTATAATATATCGATACTGTTTTTTATTATATATTATCACATGCGGTATCGAAATTGATATTAATATTTTAATTGTAACCACCCCAAATATTGATTCTGCCAAGTTGTTTACTTTATTGTTTATTCGTCTGTGCTACCGTCTCTCTATCTTCACATCCAGACTTTGCCATTATTTCCAATGAAGGATTATTCCTATTTCATCTTCTAAGAGTAATTTCTACTAAAGGGCATCGCTTTTTTTTCATCTAGATCTTATCAGTTATCAAGATCGATTGAGAAATCCGTAATGGAACTAGAGTAAATCAAGATGAAATGACGCAAGACTCAATAATTGTAGGTCTGTGAAAAGTAAAATCTAGATCTGATAATAGGCATAAGAAGCTTTATCCGGATGCAAACTTTACAATCTTCACAAGATCTATGATTTTGATCATTTCATCTAATGTAGAATTTAGATCTAGATCTAAGTTACATCTAAATCATCCTTAACTAGTCTCAACGTCATAGTTTAATTTTTGTACTTAAAATGACCTGTTTCTCAATTAAGTGATTGAAAAAAAAGAGTGGATAACGCTCTTTAGATTATTTATAATATAAAATATTACAACTTTCCAGCAAATTGTCAATTTTCTCCCCATGAAATATCGTAAGTTTTCAACAGCTGCTGGATCAAGCAAAATTCATAAGATTTTTAATTCTCAGAGTTTGAGAAAGGCCTATACACCATGTAGAAAAATTATCTAAAATCAGAAAAGAGCATCAAATGTCATTTTTTAACCCTTTCAGTAAGGAGTACATTTACTCCTTTTCATATAAAAATAAACCTTTTGAAGTCATGAACACTTCCCACAGGAGCTAGGTTGGCAGCTCTGCTCTTTGTGAATTCATCAAATGCTGCATAATGTCAATGCCACCCAATTTATTGAGTCACTTAAAAGTATTGTAAGGCATAGAGTGCTTGATTTAAACTGAAAGAGGTATGGAAAAAAGATCTTTATAATTTTTCACCATTGAGGAATTACAAGCTAAGAAACCTTATTTTATCAGAGTTCAGAGCTTAACTGATGAATGAACATTCACCAAAGGCTGCATTGTGTTTTGTAATATATGCTGTTGAAGGCAAAAATTAAGCGAGTCATTCAGATTTTTTTTTGGCAGATTCAGATTTTTTGACAGAATCATTTTGATTTTCTTTCCCAGGAGAGTGGCAGGTCTGTAAAAGCATCTCCATACCTTGGCGACGCTTAGCCCTTTTTACTTTTGTAAACTGCGTCATAACATAAACCAGTCCTCACCCAATTTCCATGTCTGCTCTGGTTTAGCTAGCGAGTAGGGAGGAAAGCAATGCTGGCTTTCAGACAAGTATCATGAATCTAAACAGACCAAATGTAATGAGATGCTCCTTTTCCATCCTTTTTTTTTCTGCAAATGAAACTTCTCTTTCCTTTATCTTTAGTCCCATGTTGCACAATGCAATGAGATATTTCTCTCTTAATCTTATTATGAATATCTAAAATAATAAACTTGGTTTTCTTATTTTTCTTTCATTTTCAGGCATGAGAGGGCACTGGGCAAATGGATGTCCCAACTGAATATTGAGTTGTTCTTTTTGGTTTTTTTTTCGGTTAAGATTTTATTTTTTAAAACCAAAACATCATGAAAATACATATGACAAAGGTATGGATAATACAATGCTATTAACACTGTATGAAAATTATTTTATTATTGTTTTAGCACAAAATGATAAGACATCACAATATATTACATAATAAATTAAGACTATGAATACAAAGAGGCGTGTTTGATCATTATTTATTTTTATTTACAGTTTGTTAACGTTACTTTAATACTGAATAGGCACATTAGTGTACTAAAATGAAAGAGGCTTTAGGAAGTCTGTACTTTGTTGTTTAGTACAATTTTTGTTTTTCTTTACTGTCTTCTGCACTTTACATCATTATTCCTTGAATAAGACAAACAGACTTGAAAAGTGCCAAGCAATTTGAACTTCTTTGCATTGTTAACTGAGACATCTTGCAGTGTGAAGGGTAAGACAAAATTGAACAGTATTTTGTTCAATAGCATGCCACTATATCAGCAGTAGTAAGTTTTTTCCGTCTTTGCTTTTAAAATTTTGTCTCACAGAATTAATTTATTTCCATATCAGTTTATTTTGTCCAACTAAAAACTTTTTTAGGGCAGTTGAAAGCTTGGTGTATTTTCTAAATAAAAGTTTGCATTATTTTATTTTTTTCTATACAAAGGTAAAATGAGACTATGTAAAAAATTTCAAAGCAGATCTTAGGATGTTTCAGAGTCTCTTCTCATCATGAGTTCACTTTGGTATCGAGAAGTTTCATGATGAAAGTCTGGCCGTAGAAGCTCAGCTCGTGGTGGAATAGCAATCTTTCCCTCAACACGTGTCCAGTCTTCAACATTGTAGTGCATCTGCTCACGTTTCTCCAGAAAAAGATTCTCATCATGCTCGTAGTTTGGAATACCTCCAAGTTTAGCATTCTAAAGGAGAAATTCAGAAAAATAAATAGAAACAATGCTTCTAAAGACTTAAAGCCAACATCCCTCCTCTCTTTTTCCACAGTCTCCTCAGATAAGTATTTATTTTGTTTGCATGTAACACTGTTACTTTTATTCTTGACGAAAAAAATAACCTTTATTGTGAAGTTCCTTATAGTAACATAATTGAGTTTGAATTTTAAATATATGTAGTAGTTCTTCATCAATTCTATTTTGCTTGGGCATTTTTTCCCCTTTCCTTGTGATCCAAAAAATTGCATCTTATATTTGATCAGATTCAGATTTGGAAGGAGAAAGGAGAAAGAGATGAAGCTACAAAAAGGAATGGCAAATTATAGTTTTTTAATCATGGGTTTTGTAGAGTTCATCGGGAAAGACAATAAGCTGTTTGATGTTTCAGTTTTAAGCATTCCAGATTTTTTTTTCTTTTAAGTTTGATGCAAGTGGGGCAAAGAGTATTTTGATTTAATTTTTTTTTTTAGTTTGGCTTAAATGAGCTTTGATAACACACCAATGGGAATGATTGATATTAATCAGTGAGTGGCAGATTCAGAAACAACATAGTTGCCATCTTTATCATGATGATTTTTAGTTTCAAATTTTATATTATAATTACGAATTGCTTTGCTTTGAACCAAGAAAATGAAACTGAATATCATTCCTACTATACCTCAGTGATAATAGTTCTATTTGGCATGTCTGTCTTCCATTCTGGCACATAAAGTTTGGGTACAATTGGGTGTGCCCGGGAGTACTCTGCTATCCTGTAAACAAAAATGTAGCATATAATTATGAAGTCAGATATTGTTGAATTTCAGGGGTCTCCAATTAAAACTTCACCGTTTAACTTCACATTAACTCATTTAAAGCAAAAAAAGAGTAAATGATGGAGCAGTTTTACTATTGAATTCCCCCTCAACTTTCTTCCAAAATTTAAACGTCAGCTGTGGGCAATGAAGTTTTGGTTTAAAGGACACTTTGCCTGCAAAAGAAATCAATGAACAAAGAGCCATGTCATTTTAAGTTTTAATTTGATTATTGACTAATTAAGACTTCTGAAATTTAAATTTTTGTAAAACAAAACTTAACCCCTTCGTGACGTAGGTGATATGTGTCTATGCAGTGATGCATGGTTTGAGTTTGAAAATTTGTAAGGAGCAAACGCTATATGTGAGGTGTGGTTAGACTGATTATCATTGCCCTATCTACAGTTTTTTGTTTTTCCTGATGTTTTCTGTTTCTTAGAGCTAGATCTAGATTTAGAACTAACTCTATTGGCAGGTATTTGTCATTTCTTTCCAGCTTTCAAAGTTTCATTGATAGATCTAGATCTAGATCCACCTGTCTCACTTTCTGAACTAGAACTAGATCTTGTTCTAGACTCTTCATAGTCACTGCCTGAATCTTCATATAAAGCCTCATCTTCGCTTGAATCACCAAGTAATAGGTCTAATACCTGTTTCTTATTGTACAAAACTCTTCGAGAGCGCTTACTACCATCGTTAGAGCTTGTTGAAGGTTCCATCATGGCCGAGAGAATGAAAGCAATGGACAGAATGTAAACAGAGGAAGAAAAGCTAAAAGCCCGCCCTTACTGAAGGTTGTTTTCTTATAAGAAAAGTTGATTTATAAGGAAAAAATATCGATAAATTCAAATTTCTAAGTAACTTTAGCATAGGCTTTGACGATTTTTCACTATTCTATCGATATATCATGACGTACGCTGTACGTCATGTATGGCATCTTGGCACAAAAAGCATGACGTACGTCGTACGTCATGTAGGGCATCTTGTCACTGTATTTAATGAAGAAAATATGACGTACATCGTACGTCATGTATGGCACGAAGGGGTTAAAAGCATAAAATCTTTGAAAAAAATAAAAATAAAAAGGAGAGAATTCTTATTGAAGTAGCCAGATAAGCAATACAAATGCATTTCTGTTTACAAGTACATAGTAGGAAAAAAAATGATTTTGAAAAAAAATTGTAAAAAAGCTGTGAATATTTATTTTAATACAACATCTTTGAAGGAGATTCGATCAAATGATGAAACTTCTAATTGTTGGTATCTTTTAAGAAGATAAATAATGAATACAGTACTTCATATTTCTCTGTATAGTCACTATCTTGCCATTTTTTTGTTGTTTTTCTTTTTTTTTTTTTAGTTTTTAATATTATTTGCTTCTCGACTCAATTCTGAAAACTTTTTGATTTATGTATATGTGTCTGACTATATGAGGGTGAACTTTATAATGTCTGACTGCACAGCAAGAGGGAGAAACATTTTAGCTTATTTTCTGCCTTTTTTTTTTTAAATTCTCGATCTAGATCTAGGTACTGCATGTTAAATATTTAAAACTTTCAATTGTTTGACAAATTCTAAAAATAAAAGTAAAAATTATTTTCAGTGTTATGCTAAGGAGAGTTGAGTTATAATAGATGTACTTGTAATTAAAAAATAAGTGCTTGGAATAAAAAAAAAAAAGTGTATATGACATTTGAATTTCAGGCAATCACGAAGCAAATGTTTAAGTGTGTAAGGATACGCTTCAATTACTTTCGCAAAGAAATTTAATAATAACTTCTGTTGTAATGCGCACAGGATAAAAGTTGCAACATGATTAAAAGTACTTCGTGGAGATATTGAAAGTTTCTGTGCTCTTTGGCTATTGAATTTATATGTTGAAGTAGAACTTCAAGGGCAAAATTAAAAAGATGCCTAAAACTAAATGAGCGGCTGAGAGATCAGTGTAATGCAAAAACTTTTGGATTCATTTTGAATAGGGCTTAAAAATATTCACTTTGGCGCTTCTTTGCTTCACTATTTCTGCACCTGTATTGCATAATTTTGCATCTAAACCTTTCAAATGATTCACTTAACACGCAAAAAAAAGGGCATTGAAATATATAATAAAGACTAGCATGCTAGATCTGTACAATATTAAAATAGTTTTGCTAATAAAGATGTAGATTTGAGAAGGAAATCTTTTTACATCACATCAAGGATGCCAAATTTTCTGGCTTTAGCTTTAAATTCAGATTTTTTTCATTGAAGTTGTCCCATTGACTAGAGGTAAATAATACCAATCACTTTAGATTAGGCATAATTTTAGTCTTGTTTTCTTCTTTTCCTTCTAATAGCTGTATCTTCTTAAAAAAAAAATCTTAATTCTCTGTGTGACTGAGTTAGATACATGAATTTAAAGGTCTGGGATTTCTTCTCAGTGGCTAGAGTGCTAGGAAGTGATACTAGGTGGGTGTAGCTGTAAATGTTACCGCAGCATTATGAGCCTCCGGCGGTTTTTAGGCTTTTTTGCATTTCTCTGGTGGCATCCCTGAATGCATTGAATGCTATTTGGCCCTTTAGCTTATCAGAAAGCTCTTTTGGAAAAGACTATTCTATAGGATTATGACAAAATGGTACTGCAGATTGAATTTTATAGTCAATGAAAAAGCAAAAAAATGAATCGTTTAGCATTTCTTCAAGAAGAGCAGAAGTTATACAATGAATCATGAAAAAAATAAAAGACATTACTTTACAAGGATTTTTTTTAAATATCAGATTATCACATAAGGCCATAAGCATCGAAAAAGCTGAAAAATATTCTTTGAAGTAAAAAAAAAAACATAGAAACTGGTAGTAAAAGCCTTTGTTATCTGTGAAATAATTAAGGCTTTTATAAAAAAAAAAATTAGCCTTTACTCTTGATTCTGTTAAGCGAGATGTTTGAGTTCTATCTAGATAAGAGTTACATCTATCTACATAATATATGCCTCTTCTTACCTGTTTGATTTGTCTTTGATCCTTCAAGGCATAAAGATATAGTGTTAAGCGAAAATTTAGGAAGTAGAGTATGGTACAAGTACTAAAGCATCAGACCTAAATTGTTTATTATACTATACCCAAACTCTCTCTCTCTGTGTCTGTATCTCTCTCTCTCACACACACACATGCTCACTGAGATTGTATCAGAAAATGAAGTTTGATTTTCTCTCAAAAGAGCAGGCTATGGTTTGATTCTTGGACTTACCTCTTTCAGATCTATACATGATGTTAAATTGTGGACATAGTGTTAAAAACTTTTTTTATGATAGTAAACTTAGACTGTGCAATACTAAAATTATCGTCTCCTCATTTAAATTTAAATAAAACTTCATCTTTACATAATCAAAATCTACGATTGAGGCAATCTGCTTCCATTCAATGAACACTTCAATTATTAGCTGTCATATATGCTGTACTTAAGATAAAAAGATCATGCTGTGTGAAGGAAGTTTACTGAGCACATTTTACTTCTGACTGAGAACTGATTTATGTAAAAGATTTTAGAAGTGGTGACTGAAGAGAGAATCAACTAATACAATAGCCCATTAGGACTCGGAGTCTATAGAGAACAAAGGAAATCGACTAATTCTGTACTTTCCCAATCTGTTTTTAGATCCTTCATAAACACTTACATGGATTAGAAAGCTGTGAATTTTGCATTAAATTCATTGCAATGACTCTTTTTCAAACTTATGATATCCTTGGCTCATGTCCTAGGCTTAAAGAAAATAAATTTATGTAAGTTACAAGCCTCCAGCTTTAACGTTTAATATAAGTGACCATTTATTTATTGTTCAATTTAGACAGAGGCATAAATGAGCACAAATGATAAATGTTTGATTTAATTTCTCATTTTATTTAGCCACCTTTGCTTCCCAACCATGAAAAGAATAAAATTAAACTTTAAGAATTTTTTTTTTTTTTTTTTTTTTGTGACAATAAAGCTGTGAAGCCATAGTAATAGCATAGAGGTGCATAAAAATAATAATGAATACCACGTTGTGGACTTAAAAGAACTGAAACTTTTTACTAAAAATTCAGCTTGCTATAGCTTGCCAGCCGAGGATTAGGGTGGGAATTTCATCCATAAGAAGGATAAGTTTGATTCAAGATCTATTTGTAAAGACATTTCATTGGGCTTAAAAAGAAATTTATGAAGAAGAGAAACAGTTCTGGACAAGCTGAGCTCTTTATTCACTACAAAAATTCCACTAATGTGAAGGAAATTCAGAAAAAGAAAATTAATGATGAAGACAATATCTTATTAGATCTAGGTTAATATTTCTCATGAGTTTTAAATGAATCTTATGCAGGGCCACTGAGTGAAGGAAAAAAATTGTATCCTATATTAATACAAGAATCAGTTTATTAAAACAGCACCTCCTAAAATGCATTATTACATCAACATAATATCTATCAATCAAGATTTACAGTTGCACTGATGGGGATCTTAAAAAATCGCATTTAGACTCACTACACAAGGTTCATCAAATGTCCAAAGCAAACACGATTTTCTATAAAATGAATGATATTCTTTGATGTATTGAAAATGTATTTTCAACTTACACAATGATGAATGTATAAAAATCGTAAAATAGATTAGGTTTTTTACAAAATTAGCAATATTGTTATTGGGTGAAACCTAAGCTGTGAATCCTGCTCTAAAAGAGAAGCGGGTTTAAGATCTAGATTTAAATCATTTTAAGTTTCGATGCGATCAGAACAAAATAAGAAATACTTTATTATGAATATAGATCTATTACCTTGGAGTACTGTATGTGAATAAATTTCGACCAAAATTGTTGTTGATCGGAATCGCTCTTTGCTTATCGGCAGCCATTTTTTACTTCAAACACTCGTTACTATGCCAGACGTAAACACAACTGTTCTCGCGAGATTCATTGGGATCTCGTAAATATCAACAACAATAATCAAGATGGCAGCTCTGTTTGTTATTACTTCAGTGTGAAAAGGGGCACACCTACCTAACGGACACAGATACGTCATATTCTCAGGAAGATATGTTGAGAGTATGTATTCCCACCTCATTCATTCATATGTTGTCCTCACCCATTCTTTTATAAAATGTAGTTCTTTATGGTAAGAATATCATAAAGTGTGATGGAGATTATAATACAAAATAACAATAGAAATTGTACCCCGAGCCAAGACTCTAGACACAGGATCCATAATAATAATTAGGCCTAAGTTATAAGTCTGTCTCTAAATCAATAGAAATAAGAATTCTTTTCAGTTCAGATCAAGCTTTATATCAAAGCAGTCTCTAGGTTGATTTTATGGAAGGTGTATTGTTCAGAGGCCAAGACTAATGCATAGAAATAGCTGCAGAAGCAGTAACTCAAAAAGTCAAGGATCAATGGTAATTTTGAACCTGTACACCCGCTCTCACAAGAGTGCTGTCTTTTGTCTTTCTGGTAGACCTTGACCTTGGCAAGAATGGTATTAATACTATTATAAGTGGAAGTTGTCCCGATTATGTAACTTTATCAAGGCGGCATTTTATGGAATGTTAAAATAAATAAATAAAAAATGAGGGGCTCCCCCCCCCCCAAAAAAAAAGACAAAAATGAAGCAACTTTCACTTAATAATGCGATCAAATCAAGGTCAAGATGTACCGGAAAGAAACAGCGGAGAGTAAAAAAAAATAAAAAATGAGGGGGGCCCAACTCCTCTTCCCTCCAAAAAGAAAGACAAAAATGAAACGACTTTCACGTAATAATACGATCAAATCAAGGTCAAGATGTACCGGAAAGACAAAAAACAGCACAGTTTAAAAAAAAATATAATAATAATAAATATAGCTCTTACCTTTACTCGGTCTCGGCTACACAATGAGATCGTAGAAATGATAAGGATTTAGTGTCGTTATTATAAAATTGCGCAAGGGTAACTGTAACATGTTGCGCATCCGCAAAGGGTAACTATAAAGAAAGTAATACATGTGAGCGAAAGACAGAAGTAATTAACATGCAGAAAGGTACCTACCTCGAGCAAATCAATATGCCAAAATAGGTTAAGAGAGAAGAAATAATCCAACACAAAAAGTCATATATCTCAAAAACTATTTATTTGCGACGAATAAAACCTTCCAATTCGTATTCAGCACATTGAAATATAACAGAAAAACATCATTTTAAATGTTAATGCAAGACGGGTGTACAGGTAAAAAAAAAACAGATCAATTCTCCATAGGAGAAAAGGTGGTCCTGGATCTGGAATAAGGTTGCAGAAGGCTCAAGGTTTTTCAGACAGTTGATATGCTAAGGATTGAAGTAACAGCTAATCAACCCACACCTATAGATAATTATGATGTCATGTTTATGAAGGTAGACGACCTTCCATCCCATGATATCATACTCAGCGAATCCAATCACCCCCACAATCTGTCAATTACACCACATACTTTCCTTTTCTTTGGCGATAAAAACTCCTTGTCCAACTTCATACAGTACTTTAGAGAATTATCCCATCCTGAAATGTCCCAACAGGATGCTCCCATATCATAACTCCCAAACCATGCCTATCAATGCTATAACCCTCTTGGCCAAATCTTCCCAGGTCATAATCCTTCTGTTGTAAAAAAATAAGTCTGATACTTATTTTTCCGAACACATACACACATTAGTGTTCGGGGAAATAGTCACTTTGTTTATTGAAAGTCATGCCCAATCTAGGAAGCAAAATCAAATCAACTTGCAACGTTAAGTCCAAGACACACAAATTGAACAAATCTCACAGTGAATTATGCATGGACATTTTGCTCCTTGGTAGATCTAATTATATAGGTTATGCAATCAAGGCAATTGACAGTCAGTGCTCTCTTGCAGGTTCCTGTTTTGTTAAAGATTTGTGGTCAGTGATTTTAGTTTGTGGTGGTTTGTTATTAAGGTTTAATTACAGTGTCTTTTTTTATTGCCTGATACACTATTTTGTTCTCTTAAAAAAGATTTTTAGAAGCTATTGGCAGCAGTTTTAATGATATAACAATTACAGAAATTATAAATAATAGAGATTTTAAAACAGTTGGTAGAATGTAACATGTTGGAGCCATTTTCACCCAGTCCAGATTTCCTGAATTTTGTCACTGTTTCAATGAAGTATATGTTTTTGTGATTTTTATATATTTTATATTTAAATGTAAATAGAGGATGAGGATTTATAGCTTGTGAGAGTTGTGTCCTGTAGGATTGCTCCATCAGTGAAAGAGAGGAGTGCATGGAATTTCTTAAAATCAATCAACTAGAACATATGAGTTCTGGTGTGGAGTAAAATGAAAAATGCTATTTGACAGTGACAGTGAATTGGATGATACCCAGAACTTTTGAGGGGTTTTTTTTGGAATTGTTTCTTGAGGAAGCTGGATATAAAATTGCTTGTTTTTATGAATTCTAAAAGCTAATTTCAATGGATTGTGATTACAAAAAGCTTTATGTATGCTTCATCAGTTCTTATTGTTTCTGAGAAAAAAAAAATCATTCATAACTTAATTTATCAATTGCTTATTTGGCAAGCAATTGTTATTGTTATATATATAACCAAACATTTGTATGCCCATAAAAAATATTGCAATTTTTTGTCTTTTTTTTAGCATTTTATGGAGACCAGATGGAGAGCAATATTGTCAAAGATTTTGAAAACCTGAAGGTTTTTGTCCAGCGGAATTTCATCAGAATGGATGAATTGGTGCAAGACCTCACATCTGCTTTAGAGGAAACCGCTAGCATGAGTAGACCAGGCAACTCACAAGCAGATGGAGCTAACTCAGGGTCTTGCTCCAAACGATATATTAAGAAACGAAGGGGCATCAGGCGATCGACTGCTAACAGTTATTATTGGAAGCGAGGAACCATTAGTGAAGCGTCCGAAAGCAGTGTTGACGAGCAACCAGTCAGAGATTTTGCTGGAAATGTAATCCATAGTGACTCTGATGACTTGGCAGCTCGTCATAGAATCCCAAAGCTAACTGTTCCCATGGTTGACCCTGTGCCTGCTGTTGAGTCAGACTCATTCACAGAGAACTTATCCCCTCTTCGACCTCAGAGACGCAGGAGAAAATTTAAAAACATGGCTGTGGATTCTTCACCATTAAATGACCATACTCCTTCAGATGGGGATTCAGTGTCAGGTGATAAACAACTCACTCGTAGAGCAAGTGATCCTCATGGATCATCCCAGGACAAAGATAAAACAACTGTCTCAAGCTCAAAGGGTTCCATGCAGAGCCCTGGATCATCAGATGTTCGAGGTGTGACTGCAGGAAAAAGAAAGAGAAGCAGCAAATGCAGGACAGATTGCAACACTTATCATCAAGGCAGTATTCCTGGCTCGTCCAAAATGGAAGTGGCAAGCATATCCCAGTATGCTTTTAACTTTAATTCTTTCATTATTTCAGGCTTACAACTTATTTTAAAATTATTTTTGAGCTGCCCCAGAGAATTTATCAAATAACTGAATTAGAAAAAAAGTACAATAGAGTCCACTCAAGCTGAACAGATATTGGATTTTTCTTTAATCTTAAAGAGAATTTTCTCTCCATTGAAACCATTTAAATAATACCTTTAAAATTGAGGTCTGCTATTTCATTTACTTGTAAAACTTTGGCTAGAAGAGGAAAAAAGGCCTATTTTCATTTAAACATTTTGCCCTTAAAAAAAATCTGAATGCCTTGATTGTTGACTGTCACCTTTTCTATTTATGATGTATGGTGAGTGTTACCACAAAGTAAGAGAATGAAAAAATAAACTGGATTAGAGTTGGTGATGAAATCTTGACTGATGTGGTTTTAAGACAATGTTGTTGTTTTTTTAATAATGATCACTAATGATTGGTCTTAATTTTTTTTTTTTGTATTTCAAATGAAAATTCCCTTTTCTCTGCTTTTTTCAGGGAAAGCTCTCTAAGTAGTAGTGAGTTTGACAGTGATATCAATGCAAACCTAGAGGATGCCAGAGAAGGTGATTATGAGTCCTCTTTTGGGAGTCTTTTTGCACTTTCTTCTTTAGGAATTGTTTTTGACACTTCTAAGGCTTATTTCAGTTTTTTGCAGTTGGTTTGAATTAACTGAAAATTAGATTCAACAAGATTAACAAACATTTGCATCCCAAGATTAAAAAAAAAATGTGAACAACATAAATGTTGAAAAGACAATGCAAGGTTGAAAGTTTCAATTTTTCCAGATTTATCAGATTTCCTACACAAATAATGCTTGCAATGCCCTGCACTCCATTTGGTTCACTTGAGGAAAAAAAATAGAAAAAGAAAGTTAGAAAAAGAGTGATTTCAATGTCTTTTTTTTTTTTTTTAATATTTGTGCTTCTGTTTAGAATTGATGTAATACATGTACTTATTATTATGACAAAAGTTTAAAGAGATCTACGCATGATTTGGAAAGCCATAAAGAGTTAGTTTCATTTATTTTATTTTTTGTTTGTTTTGTTATTGAAACAGGTACCTTTAAGTATTTATTGTGGCCCATAACAATTTTAAAGAAGGTTCATTGCAGTAGAGGATGTCTTGCTTGTTCAGTTACGAGGTTGAAAGTCTGTATCAAAGGCGTTAGCTAAGGCTGTGACGGATCCCAATTTTTAAGTAATCACGGTTACGGGAGTCCCATCGCAGAAGATCCGCGGGGTCCCGGTAATCATAATAGTAATCATTTCCTGAGAAGTGAGGGGTGGTTACGGGAGGTGACGGGGCTGACGGCAGACTAAGATCAGGTGGGGTCCCGGAATCAAAAAAGTAATCATATCCCGTAAGTGAAGAGAGATGACGGGACTGACGGTAGGCTAAGATCAGCTGGGCCCCGGAATTAAAAAAAAAATTTTTTTCCATGCCTCTCCCTTCCCGTTTAATTTCATGCAACATTCGGTCGCGTGGATCTTGGATTTGTGGAATGTATTGTGCAGCACGACGAGCACCAGATTAATCTTCTTTCAAGCCCTTTTTTATTTTTATTTTATTATTTTTTTTTTTTTTTTTATTCAGTTTATTTCCACCCACTCTCAAAAAAAAAAAAAAAAAAAAAGGAAAATTCATAATCAATAAATGATAGAGGAGACACAGAACAATAGAAAAATATGAATGGAAATAAAATGAGTAGCGTAGAAATATGTAACAATAATCAACATTTTCCATTCATATTGAACCATTTGATATCCAACAATCAACAAAATCAAGTCAAATAGTTCTATAATTATAATATAAACCAGGACGATAAATTTAATTCAGACAAGTATGTCAAATGAACAAAAAAAAAAAACTTATCAAGAAATTCTTAATTTCACTTGATTAAACAATGATCTAAAATAATAGAAAAAATTAACAATAAATTACAAGGTTAAGTCACGAATATTGAATAAAGGACACAGGAGAAGTAAAGTAATATTGTATAAGTATTGTAGAGAGCAGTGCTAAAAAACAAATCCAGTATGACAAATTGTGGCACTAGATAACGAGTAAGAGAGATGGGAACCAAACATAAGCGTCTCACTTGTCACCCCGCTAACTCCCCATCCTCACACACCCCCAACACACATACACGCAAATTTTACCAGGCACTGATTGCCACTCCTTTTATTCACTCCACCCCATTTCCTGCCCTATTCTTTTTTTACGAACCTTTGCTTTCTCTTGCCAAATGCCTTGTTTAGGCAAGGTCAAAAGACCTTGATTACATCGACGGGACGACGGTTCTCAGTCTCGTTGATTTCCACTAACGCCTTAGTGAGGATCTCACTATAGTATCCGTGGTCCCGTTTCTTCAGGAAGATCCGTGATTACTGATTACTTTTACGGGACCCGTCCCAGCCATAGCGTTAGCGAGATTTGTGACAACATAACTAGGAAAAAAAATTATGCACTTTCTTTCGTTACTGAGGAAAAATTAAATTTCATATCCTTTTTCTTAAGCTGATGATGAACAAAGTGATTTCTTCCATGAGCCTGGACCAGCATGTGGGATACCTGACATAATTCCATGGTGGGAGAATGAGAGAGTCACTGATGAGCCTTTGCGAATTGATTCTGACTTTGAAAAAATATTGACTGGAACCTTTGCACACCTACCAAAGTTATCAAACCAAAGTTTTAAAGCCAGAATGGGACGATTAATGTCTGGCGTAAGTAAAATGATGGGCCTCTTTTCTATTCCATTCTTTAGGGGAACAGGTCTACAATTTAGTCTGTATTGAAATTTTAATTTAAAACGGTAAAGCAGGGATTTTGAAATAGTTGCTTCGATTCTTTTTTTTTTTGTAACACATTTACTGTAGGAAAAAATTCCAAGATGGAGAAAGTATAAAGAAAATCATGTTCTTTAAATTCATTGTGTCTTTTTTAATGTAACCTTTTTTTTTTAGCCAGTGCAATATTTTGACATTAATATTTTGATAGCACCAGTAAAAGGATTAAAGGGATTTAGCAGAATTCTTTTTGCTCCCAAGCTGTATGGAAAAAGAACATCTTTGATGTTTGGAGGTCTTCAATTTGAAAAATCTAATGTTTTATTTATTAGTTTGAACTAAATAAATTTATTTTCATTTTTCTGTGAATCTCACCACATGTTTTACAAAAGAATGTTAAATGTTAAATTGCTTAACCTAATAAGGAAAAGTTTTGCAAGGCTTTTTTTTAATTTGGGGGGGGGGGGGGAGGGGATAGTTTTTTTGTTTTTTATTATTATTATCATTAAATCTTCAAACTTCTTTATTTACTTTCTGTTCTTTTGTAGACGGGCCGAGAAATTCGATTAGGTCGGAGAAAATTGAAAGGAAAGGTAAGCAAAGCTATAGTACTTTTTGTTTCTACAATTGACATGTTTGTGAAAGGACCCTTTAGTAAAAAATAAATATTAATATTAGCAATTAGTACTCTGTTGTGTACTAAGTACAAACTAAGCTGTGAAAGAGGACCCTTGAACATCTTGTGTTCAAGCAAATAAAAGTACCGTCCCTGAGTGGGATTGAACCATCAACCTTTAGGTTAACAGCTGCAGTGGCTAACCGATTGGGTCACAGAGACAATTGCAGGTTGCTCTTAACGAATAATTATATATTATATAATTGAACACTGCTTTTATGCAGTCCATACTTTGTTCCAATATTTGTCATTATCATAGCTTTCAAGTTGATATCCTTTAGAGAATGGTGTTCTTTTGTCCTGGCATTTTATAAGATGTGGAAATCAAATTGATAAAATGTTCTATGGCACAGTCCGTGCCGGCTTTAAAAACATTTCGGACTCAAGCATGCTTAACAGCTGTTACCAAATTTTTGCCATATGAATTACATGCCTTTAAGCATGGTAACTTCGGTTTCACACACGTTATATTTATCAGACAGTCAATGATGGCCCATTTAAAAGAAAAAAAACTTAAAAGATGGAGATCATAAGGGTCTAATCAACGTCTTTTATGTCATGTTTTTTTCCAATTGATTGTTTTGACCAAATAAAAAATAAACAAAAAAAAGTTTTTAAAAATTATAACAACAGTGTTGCAAAACTGCATAAAAAATTCTTTCATAAGTAATTTTTTCTTGCTGCAGATGCCTCGTTACACTGTTGGGAGATTTCTTCAAGACAGAGAACATTGGAACAGAATTCAAGGTTGCCATGGTGGCAGCAGCAGCAGTATGCAACCCCCAGAGTGCTCAAGTGCCAGCAGCAGCAACTATAACAACAGCAATAGCAGTAATGGACACGGTGGAGAAATTAAACGCAGAAAGCATATCACAAGGAACTCAAATTTTCACGAAGGTATCTAAGAATTTAAAGTAAATAGTTTTGTTATGAAAAGGAAAGAAATCAAGCACTTTCATTTTTCATATGCTTAAATTTTAAGGTTAGACATTTGCAGGTTTTATTTTAAAAAGCTTAGAGAATGGGTAAAGGCAGCTACTTGTGTATCTAGTGTAAAAGTTGTTTTTCTGAGATGGAAATAAGGTTTAGTTTGTAACTGTTACTTAGCAGTTGGAGATATGTATCATTTTCTCATGGTTATATCAGTAAAAAATTTGTTGTGATCTGGAGCAAGCATTTATGTGTTATCTTGCAAAACAAATTATTCAAAATGATTTGAGAAGTGTAATATAACTTTGAGCTCGCTTTGGCATTTTGCTATATTAATTTACTACCATATAAATTGCTTATAATTTACACTTTTTCATAACTTTAAATCTTTCTAGTTAAATGTATGCAGAGTGCAATGTATGGAAATTGAACATGAAGCAACAAATCTTGATCTTATGTTACATAATGTTAAATTTTTCCAGTTCAATGTGTGCAGAGTGCAATGTATGTTAATTGAAGCAGTAGACCTTGATTTTATGTTACATAACTTTAAATCTTTCCAGTTTGTGTGCAAAGTGCAATATATGTTAATCGAAGCAACAAACCAAGATCTTATGGTATATTTGTTACTCGTATCTTGCAGCTCCATCAGGTATTATCAACTCAACAACTGAAGCCTTTCCTGATACCAGCCTGGGTCCGAAACTCATGCGATCAGCAGCAAGCAGCAACAGCAACAACAAAGGGATGCAAAGTCCAGCTATATGCCCAAGGAAGAGTGTGCGGAAGAATGCAGGTCCTTACAACAGTATTAATAACTCAGACTCTTAAAGCAATATCAATTTTACTTGGTTTTGTTTTCAGTGAATGTGGCATTTTTTTTTCTTTTAATTCATGTAAATACATGAAATGCAAAATGAAATCCTTATTATTAGAACTTTGGTGTGTGGGATTTTATGGTTTACTCAAAACTACTTTAGATTCCTATTGGAGTTTGCTTTTGTTTGTTTAAATTCAGATTACTTTACCTGTTTTTAAGCAGAATTAAGCAGACTCCACTTTAATTTAGACCAGTTTTTAAAAATTGATAATTTGTAGATTTTTCTTCTTGTTTGGTTTTCAGTTTTGAAGGAAATGGCAAACAATAACACATTAACAGAGCAATTAATACTAAGCACTATAAAGAATGAGCACATTGTTATGGAATTTTATTTTTATAAATCTGATAAAACCAAAGTGTTCATTTATATGGAAAATAAGACTTTCCAGTTGGCAGCAAATTACAGCAAAACAAGGATTATTCAGTTGATTTTTTTTTTTAAGTTTTGTTTTTGTTTTTTCATGAATATGTTTTATGTTTCTTTGCTGATACATGTATTGAGGTCCGCATCAAACTTTCTAAAAATACTAGGGTCCATAGTCAGCTTATTTTTATCTGCCTAGCTTTCCCTTTAAACCACACTTTGAAAAAAAAAATAATGGCTTCTTCAGGGTGAAGACCCTAAATCATATAGTTAAAAAAATTGTAGACCTCATATTTGAAATATGTGTAAAATTTGATCCACCCTATGACATTGCCTGCTGCATCATTTATTCTGTAGCTTGCTTATGACTATTTTATGAGGATTTATACTTGCATTTCAACCATTACAGAAGTGGCATCCAAAATCAACCAGACCTTTTGTTTCTCTTTTCTTGTGAAAACTAGACTATGGTAACAGCAATGAAAATATTGCTAATCTAAAATCGATGACATTTAAAAAAAAAAGTTCATGTACCTTTGTGGCATCTTATAGAATACGTGTAATTACAATCATTGATCTACCTGATATAAAGCACACTGCAACTTGAAATCTGAATGTTACAGCCACATGTTTTCTTGAAACTGGTTTAAACTTTTTGCAATATGTTAGAAAAATAATGACTGCAGACTGGCATAGAAACAAAAAACAAACATACCTATTGCAATAAAAAAGTTTTTTGAAAGATGACCTTTTACAGTTTTGGCAAGGTTTTTCTTTAAATATTTGAAAGATGTACAGCAGAAGTGTCCTCATTCAAGTTGTTTGAATATTGATCAAATCTTGAAATAGAAACAACTTGATAACATTTTAACAGTTAAAAAAAAGTGCAATACCTGTCCCTAATAGGCTTTTCAATGAATTTTCTCTTGATTTTGGTTAATCTCTGCACTCAGTGACTGTATTTCATGTCTAGAAGCAATCAAAGATTAAAATTATTTCAGGTGATAACAAGTGTTAGCAAGAAACATTTTTTGTTGTAGGTTCAGGTTTATTAGGGAAGCCAAAGAGGGGGAAATGTATAATTCACAGCCTATAGCTTTCTTCTTAAAAACCTAATCATAAATATTTAAACTCTCATTATAGTTTGAGGGTATAAGTGTTAGTAACTGTCTTCTTCCATTGAGCTTTCATTGTTTTAGAAAAAAATTCTTGCTTATTTGCAAAATCTAGCACATATTAGAATAGGCATATGTAATTATAAATAAAAAAAGAATTTATTTGGGAAAAACAAAGTGCAACTGAGAAAGAATTATGTTTAAGTGTTATATCATTATCCAAAAACGGTGCTATGTTACTCTTAAATGGATTTTCTGAGGCTACTGCTATGCTATTTTCATCTTAAAACTAGGTGGATATGGAAATAATATTCATTAAGTACTTGATTTTAAGTATGTGGAAATTGTTAGGTCAGGCAAATCATTTGTTTCTTGACTTATGATGAAGCATCAAAACAAAAAAGTATATCATTTCTGTGCATGTAAAATCTATTTTTCCTTTCCTTGTATGAGATCCATATTAGCTTATTTATTTTATATTCTATGTGTTTATTTCTATTCTATCCCTGCAAAATGATTTTGAATTTGTGGAGAGTGCGCATGAACTTTTTTACTCCATGTAAGTATGGCTTTACTCTAGAAATTTTTATTCATAAAGGGAGGGGAAGAGGTGTTTTTCCTAAAGATTTTTAATGAAAATTTTAAAGGTTCCCATTTATTTATATCTGTATGTATTTATTAGATATACATAATTTGTGAACATAATTTTCAAAAAAGATGAATTAAAAAATTAAACTCTATGATTCCCTAATTATCTAGTTACTAAATAAATCAAACTTCAAGTTGATTGCCCCCTTCCTCCCCCTCCTTTCATTTTCCTCTATACCTATCATTCGCTGCAGATTATATAGGGAGGAAAAAAAATTAGAATTACTGTGTTATTTTTCTAAGGCAAGATTTATACATGATCATTTAAAACCAGATGTTACTTTCATATGTGATTATAAGCCAAGGGATCAAAATTTGGTCCAATCTAGGATGTGAGGTCATAGCAATTAAAGAAACACCTATGTGGGGATTTCATCACTTTCTGGCAGAATTCGGTGTAAAATGAACATATTCTCTTACATACCTGATGGATTGAATTGACTGCTGAACCAGCAAGTTTTACAATTAATGCATTAAAAGAAAAATATTTATATTGAATGTTAATGTTTTTATGCCTTTGAAAAGTATGGTAAAGACCATGTATTACATGTATTTAAATACAATTGCTTAGTAAATTTGGGGAAATAATCAAATGAATGAATTCAGTAAAAAAAAGTTTTCAAGACTATGAGATTTTGTGGTATATTTTTTTTTAATATGAGTGTTGAGTTGTCAGTATATATATTGAACAAGATTTGTGTGACCAATTCACATAAGAAATGAGGGGGAGAAAAAATCAAAATGAATTTTAATTTTTACATTTATTACAAAAACAGGGACTTCTTTATCCACTTGTTACTCTTTTGCCTATCAGATAAATCTGATATCAGGATTCACCTCTTTCTAATTCAGCGATAGCAGCTTATTTGTGTGCCATTTTATTTTAACCATATTTGTAAAAGAGAACTATACTTGAAATTAAGTTAGTACAAAACCTGACAGTAATTAGATTGCATAATGCTTGGATGGTGTGACAGGATTTCTAAAATTCAGTGGAAGTGGATGCATTGAGCTGGTGGAAATAGATGCATTGAGCAAGTCATGTTTGAACATTGAGTAAATTAATGATTCACCAGTTTCTCAATGATTTTTATACTGAGGGTTTGATTCTTTGAAGACCGATTTCAAATTCTCTTGCATGTGCATGCTGCTAACCCAGCCTTTACCTGACAAGATCAGAAGTGAAATTAAAAATGTGTCCAGACAGGGCAAATTTTATCAATCAAAATATCTTGTCTGCTCTTCCATTGTGACTTGTGCTTAGAAAAAAAAAATGGAGAAGGCAGATGCAGACAATGGGATGGATTATTGGTGCAACGTTGAAGGATTGTGAAGGTGGCTTTGGGTTGCATGGAAATGTTTAGCTAGAGACCAGGACAGTGCCCGACTTCTAAGAGCAGGATTTATCAAGGGAAAG
This sequence comes from Elysia crispata, assembly GCA_033675545.1. Classification (NCBI taxonomy): domain Eukaryota; kingdom Metazoa; phylum Mollusca; class Gastropoda; family Plakobranchidae; genus Elysia; species Elysia crispata. The sequence goes on from JAWDGP010001382.1 coordinate 42,070, forward strand.
AGAAGATGTCAAAGGACTTACTCTTGAGAAGATTGTTCACAATCAGTCTGTGTGGAGGTGTCTTTTCGCTGACAATGAAGATGGCTTTGAAACTATAGAACCTCTTACTGTCTTAGTTTTATTGACATTCAAAATATCCGTGTTAGATCTGCAGACTTGGTATCACAAACTTTTTTCAACTTATATTTCCTTAATTTCTGATGTGTTTAGTTAGTCTATACGTGCGGAATTCTGCCATTTCAAACTGCTATATTTTGCCGAACAAAAATTTATACCTCTCGAGAAAATTAATTCTCTGGTTCCCTGCTCGTCTTTTCATAGAACTTGACTGTGTGTTGATTCTGGTTTCACTGAAGATTTTCTACAGTGGTCTAGGATCAGATGGTAATGGGCATAAAAAAGCTTGTTTTAGCTGTTACCACTAAAAAGAGTTCAGCTCTTGAACTCTGGCATTGTGAGGCAGCAATGTTTCTTCCTGATTTGTCAAGTAGGAATTTCTCCACTACCTTTGGTCTGTCCGAAAAATTTGAGAGGTTTGAATCTATTGTGAATCTGGATTCTATATTAGATCTAGATAAAATGCAGAAGTATTTTTTCACGCTGATTGACGCAGGAATAATGCTAACACGATGCGGACTTGTAAGTGATGGAAAGTGTAAACAACTTTGATCAGAGCTCTTCTTTGTACCGTTTTGGCTGTTCTCAGATTAGCTTATTTGTTGAAAGTCTTCTTTGCATATGTGCACAGCATAGAATTTCACCCTGAAAGCTGCATTTTAGTTGTGTACAATGGAAACTTAGGCGACTCAAGCCTTGTTACAACGGGTTGAGCACAAGTAATGTTATCAATCACTGTCAGGGTCAGGCCCACCCATGACCTGATTTAATCGCTGTGTACACAGGTCTGCTGAATTTTATGTAATAAAAAAGAACATTCCTCCTCTTTACTTCACAATATCTTCAAAACTACTCGTAGTACAGACATTGTTTACATTTTCTTTCAAATCTAATTTGAAACCCGGTGTTACTTTGATATTTTTGTCATCATATTTATGAGTGTGGTTACTGCATTTTCATAGTGCATGTTTTTATCTAGTATAATTTCACCTGTGATCCGCTCCTATTTGATTTAATTCTTAAATTAATGTGTTTATTGTGAACAAGTTTGATGAAAGAGCAATAGACATAGTTTACCATTACAGTCTACATCCTTCCAGTTATGCTGCAGGATTTTTTTTACAGGAGTTTTTACTTTATTACTGGTATCTGTTTTCCAAGTGTAAGTGGAACTTTGACAGTGTAACTTTTTATAGTTTTAAACATTACAAATTTCTTTTTCACACCAAGATTAAATTTTATCTTTGAAAATAATTCATACTCGAGCCAGTTTTTTCTTGGGATTACATACTCATCAATTTTTAAAACAATTGAAGAGGTTTCTTAAAATACTGATTAGATGTTTAAAAAGAAAGAATGTGGATCAATGTCTGAAATTTTTACACCAAAAATGAGAAAATACAGACGAATCAGATTTTTTTTATATCTTGAAAGACAAGTTTTTGAAGTGCTTCATAGCAAAAGACTTGAAGATTATGTGATTTTATAAATGACAATAAAATCAGAATGTTTAAATAAATATTTTATTTGCAAAACATATAAAATGCTGCCCTTTTAATAAATACAATGCAAATGTTCATGCTACATAAATGGTCTGAGCATGGTTGGTTACAAATGATCAATGTTTATTCCCAAGGCATATTTCATTACAAATGCTGTGGTTATTCCTGCTCCAAACATAGCAGGAACAGCGACAAATGATAGCAAAGCCAGGAGGCCTATTCCTGAAAGACCATGACCACTGAAAATAATGAGAGAGAGAAAATACATTTGCCATAAACAGCATAAAACACAAGTAAAATAAATATACACAAAATGGTCAAAAAAATGATTAAAGGGCTTCTGAAGGCTAACAAACAAAAATTCTATCTAGCCATTCCTGCTGCACACCAGCCTAAGTCAATTCCTGTGCAACTCAAATTCATTCTAAACTTCAATACTGAAGTGTGTCCAGCTGATTTTCAAGTGAAATCACAGAACTCGATTAGATCGAACACTGATCCTTTGAAACCACAAATTCCTTAAACTCATCCGTTTTTCCCTTCTGATTCTTTCTTTATTCCCTTCTTATTTCTATGTTTTCGTCAAACTAGTTTGGATATATAATACATTTTCTTCAAACAAACAGTCCTAAATTAGAGAAAGAAAATGCTCGTTTCTTGACCGCAGATCTTAAATTTCGATCAGGTACTCTATAGAGCTGTTGTTATTCTTCAAACAAGCCCTTCCTACCAGTCCCTTTCACTGTGTAGAAACAATTTGTGGACAGGCAGCCTAGTCTTTTATCCCTAGTCCCCAGGAAGAGACACCCTATCTCCCTTCTTGTCTAATTGTAGCTTGGTCTGATGTACCTCATACCTGTTGCTAAGATTTCAAAGGGGCCAATTTTAACCAAGATTTGTTTGTCCCATGTGTTGTACACATGGGTAAAGATGACAGGTAAATCTGTCTGGGCCTCTCTATGCTTAACCAATCAGTACATGGGTGTGAAAAAAAGCTGGCGGGTACAATATCTTATTGACAGATAGGACACCAGATAGCTAAAAATGTACAATGTTGGACTGACAATAGTGAGCTTCAAATTTAATCCTTTGTTAGGGCCTCTGGAGGGAGTAGGTCTTACTCTGCCTTGTCTGGGTTAAAGAATATTCAGGAAGGAGACGCTCATTGTATTTGAACGTCCACTTTAGACTGAATCTACGCCCAGCTACAATGAAATATTCTGACCGCAGTCTGAATGTAAATCTACTAGAGTCTAGATCTAGCATGAAGAGTTCAAGATCCACTAAGCGCTGTGATTTGCTGACAAGTTTTAACATAAAATGAGTTGGGAATGGCACATCGGGTTGTTTGGAGCACCGCTATTTGAAATTTCAAAAGTGGGAATCCTCGTAATGCCTGGAAATGTATGGAAGTAGCTAAGAAAACATGATGTCTCTATATGTTGTTAACCTACTTCAAAATATTCATGAAAACTTCTAAATGCAAATCTAGGGCCCAAGCCCTAAAAATACCATTGTTCGAACACAGCTTCTTCGAACATATAAAAATTGCCCAATGTATTCCTATTTAATGAATTGTTATAGTTTGTTCTACTTCATAATGATGATTTTTATATATATATCCTTTCATCTATTAAAATTATAAGGTTAAATAGAGTCTGAATTGTGCCTGTTTTAGAATGACTGGAAAAGAGTGGCTGCTGCTAGCTCACACAAAATTTCTTAGTTTTTCGACAGGTAAAATTTTAGGCTGGCTTTGATTAACCTGTGGCTCTTTGCAATACACACAGGTATTGAAAAGAAACCAAATCCATTAATGTATCCTTTCTTTGTGAGTACAGAATCAAAATTTAGAAAGGAATTCACCCAACTTTTCTAATCTTAACAAAATCTAATCTGCTGCCATTTTCAGGTTGAACTTTTTTACCTTCATTATTCTCTTTTGAGAGGGAAGGAAAGGTAAATATAAACACCGTTTTAAAACCTAATTAGTTATAATAGACTGACTTTGAAAATGTTCCAGGAACAGTGGTTTTTTTGTTTTGTTTATTTGCGCATTAAATTTGTCTTTCTTAAGGATTTTAATTTCTAGAGACAAGGCACTTTTGCTACTATTGGACACTTTCAATGCCTACTCAGGGTGTTCCACTTTTTCCTTAGAATGTTGTTGTTCTTATGACATGTTATTTTTAACTTTCATCTGATCATGTGATTTAGAGGGGTTTTTTTTGCTGAACAGAAATGTTGGGTTTTTTTTTTTAATTCCTTGATCCTTTTAGAAAGAGTAGCGTTTTGTAACTTAAAAGGAGTTTGGTGGGGACATCTGAAGATGTAAGTGAATTGTTATCATGTATATTTATTATTTTATTTTATAGAAGGCCATCTGCCAAGAGTAGGAGAAAGGTAAAGGGAAGCACAGGCAAGGGTAGAAGAAGCTGTCGCTGTAACTGCTCATATAAGGGGTTAGACCAAATGAAGACACTGCATTGGCATGGGCCATCATTGATGTACATGTCGGATCAAGTAGATTTGAAGCCAAGGTGCATGTAGGGTTTCTTTGATGTAGATCTACCTGAGGCAGGTAGACCTGAGACCAGGGGCTGGGGCTCATCTAAAAGGGTCATAATATTCCATTCTAAAGATATCTCAAGAATTGTGGTATAAAGACTGGAAGTGAGGAGACAAAGCCTCGTATTATTGGAAAACCCATTCAAAGTACTCCCTACACTGAGTTTCAAGTCGATCCAGATGAGTAGACCTATTAACAAGCAGTTATAACCGACCTTTGAAATTTCAAACGTCAATCAGAGAGGCTCGTTTTAAACTACTAATGTCATGTTTCCAGCAAATTGTTGACTAAAGTGACTTTTTTTAGCCCTTAGATGAGTTAAATTAATGTATGGTAGAATTTTGTGATTTTTTTTTAAAACTGTCAAAGTTAGAGCCTATAAAAGTATTTAGATTTTAAGTAAAACTTGATGTGTTTGCATTCCTGAGAGTGCGATACATAGATATCTAATCTAATCTAGATCTTTATTAAAGTTCTATGCAAATTCTGAAAAAAAAAACAATGAAACTCTTTCAATTCTAGAACTAAGACTCACACCCATGTATTAACCTCTCTTCTGCATGGAGCCTATATTTGAGCTTTGTGGGGAGGATAACCTGCCTTTTGAGATGCGCAAAAATATGGACAATGAGGCTCTTAGCTGGGTGATGCGGTGCTCACTGGCAAGCCTATTTCAAAGGTCATTGTCTTCTAAACGCACCATCTTAGTTACTCAGCAGACTTCATATTTTTTTGAAGAATATCAACAATGAAAAGGTGATACTTTTTTCCTCTTTGAACTTTACGGAAGAGAACCAAGCCCATGAGGTGTGAAGAACGAATTGCCATTTAGAGATGTCTTTTAGAACATGTTTTGAGATGGGTACTTGAAGTTACTGACACGTGGGGAGCCTGTTTCCTTCATATATGGTTGTTACTACAGCTAAAGAGCAAACCAATGAATTAGATGGTGGTGATTCTACCAAATGGCCCTTCCCTTCTCCCTTATTTGGCCCCACTCCTACTAGTACTACCCTCCACCCTCAGTGGAGAGTCCTGACAAAGAGAAAGAAAAAAAATGACCAGTGTGACTGCCCTAGAGACTTCTCCCAGTCTTATACAGTTAATGGTGGTGTTGGGTAAAAAGTAATCTGATTGGTCAATTTTTGTATAATCATTAGACCAAACCAATCTAGTTACAGGTAAATCGCATCTTCTTGTTACTGATTAAAAAAGGGAGGAGTTTACTGACATGTTAACAAAGGTAAGAGTTGTGAGTGTTATGTCTGTATATAAGGTATTAGGCCTCTGCATTTGTTGGTGCTTTTTTTATGTGCTGTGACTTAAGTCCAATAGTAGGAAAGAATAGTCTGTCGTTCGGATTGTTTAATGAGTTTTTTACTTGATATCTCCTAAGTTGTTAGAGACCATAAGACAAGCATTTGATTCCCTTCTTTCTCCTTTACTATTTCACTCTATCATACCTCCTTACTCTCTTTGCATGGTTATAACTTGACAGCACATGTTTAGCTGTTCTGTACAGTTTCATAGTCTCTTTGACCAAAAGGATTACGCACTGACTATTGAGACTTTAGCTTAGATGGAAGACCAAACTAGACTCAAAAGTTTGCATGCTCTAACTGAGATTTAATGTCCTCTCGCTTTATCCTTCTCCTCTCCCCCAAAAAATTAATTATGTATCTCTTTTACTTTCATTAAAAATCTAATCTTTAAACAAAGAAATCACTAGTATTAAAACAATGAAAATATTGCATCAATCAACCTCTCTTTGGAAACTTATTTTTCTTGTGCCTAGGATTCTGTCACTTGTCCTTTCCTTTACACATTAAAAACATGAAACATACATTTCCAAAAAAGGTGTCATGATTGCAAAAAAAATGGTTACTTAAAATTTGTTGTGTCAATAAAAGTATATATAGGCCTTTTGTTGTAAACTGCAGTATGTGCAGTACAAAGGTACATCTGTTTTGCCATATGCGCAGATCAAAAGCTAAATGGAAGTGGCAGCAACACAGTTTTCTTCCTCAGCTGTGGGTAACCATAGAAGCAGGAAAGGGGTTAAGAGAAAATAGGTGAATACAAAATCCTTATGGAGAATTGATAAATGTTACCTGGTGCATCCTCCTGCTAATCTTGCACCATAGATCAAGAGTATGCCTCCACTGAACCCATATAATGGATCAACACCTCCTACTGAGCCAAGGGTTTCTGAGAGTGTGGAGGAGATGAAAGCACCACCTATAGCACCGGCCATGAAGAAGACCTGTGAGATGTTGATATAGTTAATCATTATCTAATGTGCCCAATTTTCTTCATAATCAATAAATCTCTCCTAGCAATTAAAAGCAAAGATACATCTTCTGTCGTTTGTGAAAAATTGCATCCTTCAATAATACCCAATTTACAAATTTTTCATTACTTAAAAGCTCAACTTTGACCACACTCATTTCCAAAATCTTTGGGTGATATGTTTCACTAAAGTTTGAATAATTCTTTTTATGCTAGCTGTTATTTGAACTAAATTGGTTGATCTTTTCTATTAATTCTATGTCGATAGAAATTAAAATAGCAAGATCCCCACAATAGATGTATTTCACACAGCTTGATAATGGATTGAAGACTCATTTTCTTGAATGCCCTATAAATTTCATTGAGCTCAATAAATATGTTTGAAAATTTAAGATGCTTTTGAAATAAAATTCATGGAATTGGTACTTATGCTTCGTGATAATCCAATTCATTGAAATTCTTTAAACTGATGTAACCTCAAGGATAGCTTAAATCATACTTCATAAATAATTCTATGATTTTCAGCTCATAGTACAAATGTAATAATATAGAAAACAAATCTGTGCTCCAATGATTTCAAATTTATACTCTATTTCTTGCAAAAAGTATGCATTGATTTAGCTGTTCAATCTGCACTTTCTTTTATTTATAAAAATTTCTCTTTATTTGATTTTAACATTTATCCTATGAAAAATACTAGCATAATTAAAGACACTTCCTTATTTACTCAACGCACTTGCCACCAATTTAAAGTACCACTCTTGTATTGCTTCAATCGAGCCCCTATTTTCCTAAGGCCTGGAATCACCAAACTTTGAGCAGCAATGGTCATCATACCAGTTGATGTGCCTGCAAAAAGTAAAAGAAAGGAAAACAATTTCCTCATACCTTCCTTTTCTTTACTCTCAATTTTCAAATAACTTGAACATGTAAAAGTAAATCACCCATATGTTAATAAACTATGATTACCTAGGAGTTCATTTCCCTATGTGAAGCTAACCAGTTGGAGTTACTAAACTCATGAACAAAGAAGTTACTCTCTCAGTGTTTGGACTTTAAATTACAGATTTCTCATACAACAGAGTTCTATGAAACCCTGAATACATATATATATATATTTAAATGAATTTCACATACCTAGTGTGTCACCAATAATCAATACTATAGGGATCTGTAGAAGACCAACAATAGATCCTGCCAAATAAGGAGGCCATGAACGAACACCCATGATACCTTTTCCATAAACTTCCACCTGTAATAAAAAAAAAGAAAGCGTTTGACCCAGTAAGTTTGAGAAAATTTAAGGAAATTGCATTAATTTCAAGATCCATATGTCTCTCTTTTTTTTTTAAACAAGAATGTATAATGCAGGGGGACAGAGTGATTGAGAGAAAGAGAGAAAAAGACAGAAAGAGAGAGAGAGAGAGAGAGAGAGAGAGAGAGAGAGAGAGAGAGAGTAAGGGTGTACATGTACAGAAGGGGGAGAGTATGGTGCAAATAGGAAAACAGTAACTCATGAAATTCTTTTTAATGAAAAATGCAGAACAAGGACAAGTTCCATAAAAGAAGCCTTGCATTAAACTGAGGGCACATTTGTTTCTGGGTTTTTTTTTTTAATTTTGCAAATTTTATTCTGTTCTGTTTCTTTTTTTGTTGTTGTTTTAATCAGCTTAATGTACCACAAGTATAGCAAATAAATTAGACCAGTTTTAGACTTTCACACTCTCACAAGAAAAAAGAAAATTCCCATTTCATGATTCTTTTCAAAGATGGATGGTATTACTACACTTTTCTATGAATATATTGGACCAAGCATATCAATAGAGTTATACAGTAGAACACAAATCCTTTAAAATCATGAATTCCTAGAACTCTTAGATTTTCCCCTTCTGATTCTCTCTTTATTCTATTGTTATTTCTTCCTTTACCGCCAAACTCGTTCGAAAAAGTCAGTGCCTCATTAGAGAAAGAAAATATTCGCCTCTGAATAATTTTGAGACTGTGACTTTAAAAAAAATTCTTTCATCACATTCGCAGATCTTAAATTTCCATCAAGTGTCCGGCACAGCTGTTTTTATTCTTCAAACACTCCATACTTCGCCTTTTCACAGAGTAGAAGCCATTTGTCAACAGGAACCCTAGCCTTTGATCCCAAGTAGTCAGTGAGAGAGACACCCCCTATCCTGTCCTACTTTACTGTCACCTGCTAAGTCTACCTATCACTAAGACTTCAAAAGGGTCGATTGCAAACAAGCTTTGCTTTTCCATAGTGTACTACAAGACATGGGTAATGATGACAGCTAAAAATCTGTCTGTGTTCACCCCTTGCTTATTCAATCAGTACATGATTGTGAAAAAAGCAGACAGTTAAGATCTCTTTTTTTATAGTAAGGATGACAGTTAGCTTAAAACTTACAATGTTGGACTGATAACAGAGAGCTTTGATTTCTATCCTTTGTCAGGTCCTATGGAGAGATCAAGTGTGATTTTGCCTAGACAGGGTTTATTGTACTTGAACGTTGACCATAGACTGAATTTAGACTTGGCTAGAAAAGAATTTATAGCCTCGATCTGATTCTCAATGTAGACCTAGAGTCTAGATCTAGCTCTAGCTTCAAAAGTTCCAGATGCTATAAATGCTGGGTTTTGGAGACAAGTTTTCACATAAAACCAGTTAAAACTTTTTGAAAACATAAGCAGTTAAGTAATAGCCTGCCCTTATGTAATTAGCTCATTGAAAAAAAATTACCTCTTTAGCCCATGGAACATAAAGGTCTAGTGCAAACACAAAAGTGCCTAGCAAGGCAGCCATAGGAAGCGCTAGGTTGAAATGCGGAGTCTTCAAATAATCATCCAAACTGTGAGAAGATACAAATGGGTAGTACAAATATTTTACTTTTCACCAGAAAACCTTCAATTTTCAAAAATTATCATGGTTAATTATCTCTCTATAATGGGGATAAAGCTTGATGATTTTAACTCTCAAAAGTATTTTTTAACCTGCAAATGCAAAAGAGAATAATTTTTTTCTTCTGTTTTACATGTCCTGTGAAGAGGTTGCAAGAAGCAACTCTCCATTTGTTTTTGGTTAAATCAAAATCATCCTCTTTTTCATTAAAGCTTTAGAATGTAACTGTCAGAGGTATTCAGAGTGACAAGCAATTGAGCTAATGTGTTTGTGTATCTGGAGATAAGGGGAGCTTAACTGGTGCGTCAGAGAGGTCACTTCTTCTGTCAATTGACAGATTAAAGGGGTCATTTCTTTTCGAATTACTTTCTTAAGTTCAATCAAAGTGCCTGTTATTAAACCTATCAAAGTGCCTGTTATTAAACCTAGGATTTAGACAGGGATGTCAAAACCATTAAAAAAAAGTGAAAACAAATATTTCATGATCTAGACTCTATCCCTTTCCCTTAAATGTGGCATGAAGGCACATAACTAACTGCCTAGGCAATTTGGACCTGTGTGTGAGGAGAACAATGGAGTCACTGTTAGTAAGCTGCAGTTGACTAAGATCCCATTTTTCTAGTCTTCAAAGGGGCTGGTTCTTAGGCAGAGACAACTTCATCTTGAACTGTTCTTGAGGGCTTCTTGCAAAGCTATCCAAACCATAAAAACTTTAATTTTTATGTTGCTCTCTTTTCCCTAAATGCAAATCCTTTCATTTTGGAAAATATCTTTCATTTCTCAGGCAATATATTCAAATTTCCCATAGTGTCCTATGACCTGCAATGGGTTTGACGTCCCTTCCCTCCACTAGTCCGGGTAGAAGAAACCTGCACCATCTTAAGGGAAATCCCTCTGGCAGAACTACTTCTAAACAAAGTGAATGGTTTGGAGTTCTGCTCAAACAAAACAAAACTACCAACCCTACGGTTGGCAACTTGGAATGTCAGGACCATGTCCCCTGGACTCTCAGACGACCTCCAACAAGTCAACAACACTAAAAAAACAGCAATCACCAATCATGAGCTAGCCAAGGGGAACATTGACATTGCTGCTCTCTAAGAGACACGTCTTGCCACCCTCAGCTCTTCTCCAGAGGTCAAGGATGTCTTCAAGGAGCTTGAGGAAAGAATTCAAGGGATCCTCGACAAAGAGAACTTGATCCTGCTCGGAGACTCCAACGCCTGAGTGGGTGCAGACCACAGCTCCTGGCCAAACTGCATTGGTCACTTTGGAGTCGGCAAGCTAAATGAGAATGGCCAGCGACTACTTGAGTTCTGCTCATTCAACAATCTCTGCATCACCAACACCTTCTTTGACAACAAGCCACACCATAGAATGTCCTAGAGACATCCCAGATCTAAGCACTGGCAGCAGCTGGACCTTGTCATCTCACCAAAATCCATGCTGAACTGTAGGTCTCTCAGTCTCACGCGAAGCTACATGAGCGCTGACTGCGGCACTGATCACTCCTTGGTCAGCAGCAAGGTGCATCTCTGCCCCACGTAGTTCTACCGCTCCAAGCAGAAGGGCCGTTCCCGCATCAACACATCAAGAGTGATGAAGCAAGAACTCAGGAAACAGTTCTCCAAAGTCATTGACAAGGCCCTGGAAAAGTGCCCCACAGACAGTGCTCAGGCACGTTGGAACTTCATCCGCAATGCAAAGTACAAGACTGCCATTGACACCTTCGGGAAAAGGGCAAACAAAAGCGAAAACTGGTTCAAGGCTGGGATAGCCTCACTGGGTCCTGCCATTGCTGCAAAAGGCACAGCGCTCCTTGAATACAAGAGCCAGCCAAGTGCAAAGAATTTGGCCATTTACAGAAAAGCCTGCAACAACGCCAAAAGTGTGTCCTGGAAATGTGCAAAAGACAACTGGTTGAGACTTTGTGAAGACATTCAGTCCACTGCTGGTAAGGGGAACACACGGGCTATGTACGAGGGAGGGGATGAAGAAAGCCTTCGGCCCTAGCGTCACCAAAGTCACACCTCTCAAATCCACCTACGGTGAGATCATCAAGGACCGCAGCAAACAAATGAAGAGATGGGTGGGGTACTATCAAGAGAACTCTCTTTTAGGACACCTACTGCTGGGATGAGGGCACGTTACCCTACGAGTCAGAAGATGGTATCTTCCTTCATACCAGAAGCAACGGCAACCTTTTCAACCTATCGCGTCTCAGAGCAAAGACAAAGGTGGATTGAGTGCTCATCAGAGAGATGCTCTTTGCAGACAACGCTGCCCAAATGGAGAGATGGGTTGAGTACTATCAAGAGTTGTTCTTCAGGGAAAACGTTGTCACAGACAAAGCCATCCAAAACAGAATGCCACAACCCACAATGGAAGAGCTTTATGCACCGCCCACTATCAACGAACTGTGAAAGGCCATTGGAAACCTTTCCTGGGATGAAAGCTCCAGGCAGCAATGAAATCCCACCAAAAATTGTGAAGGCAGGCAAAGAGAACTCTTTTTTAAGACACCTACAGCTCAATGCTGAGATGAGGGCACGTTACCCTACGAGTCAGAAGATGGTATCTTCCTCCACACCAGAAGCAACGGCAACCTTTTCAACCTATCGCATCTCAGAGCAAAGACAAAGGTAGATCGAGTGCTCATCAGAGAGATGCTCTTTGCAGACGATGCTGCCCTCGCCACGCACTCGAGGAAGTTCTTCAGCAAATCTCACGCTTCACAGACGCATGCGGAGAGTTCTCCCTCACCATCAGCCTGAAGAAAGCCAATATCATGGGCCAACATGTTGACACCACCCCAACAATCACCATCGAGGAACAGATCCTGGAAGTTGTGGACAAATTCACCTACCTTGGCTCCACAATTTTTAACAACCTGTTTCTAGACGCAGAGCTAAACGTCAGAACAGGCAAAGCATCCACCACCATGGCTCACCTATCAAAGAGAGTGTGGAAAAACACAATGTTAACACTTAACACCAAGATGAGAGTGTACCAGGCATTTGTGCTGAGCACTCTTCTTTACGGCAGTGAGTCATGGACTTTGTATTCGCACCAAGAGCAGAGACTAAACGCCTTCCACATGTGACACTTCCGTCGTCTCCTAGGCCTCACTTGGCAAGAATGGGTTACAAACGCCAGTGTATTAGCTTAGGCAGGTATGCCAAGCCTGTTTGCTATCCTTTCCCAGAGACGCCTGCATTGGCTTGGTCATGTGTGCCGAATGGAAGACAGTCGCATCCCAAAGGACTTCCTGTACGGCAAGCTTGCCTCCGGTTCTTTGTCTTACAGAACGATCTACCATGCGCTTTAAAAACGTGTGCAAGAGAGGCCTGAAGACTTGTGGAATTCAACCTGCAGAACTAGAGGTGGAGGTCTCTAACCTCACCTCATGGCAGGCAAAGGCCAAGGAGGGCATAAAATCAGATAAGGAGAAAAGAGAATTGGAGAGAGAAGAAAAGAGAACTAGCAAACATCAGAGGACACAGTCCGTCCCTACTTCTCACACCACCACCCCCACTGACTATACCTGCAGCAAGTGCCAACACAGCTACAAGTCCAGTATAGGATTATACAGCCACAGCAGGCGCTGTAATGAAACTAACTAAGAGCATATTGCCATTGCCTCACAAAACAAAAGGTTGCCATCAAAATCATATTTCCTTATTTTTCACTTTTATCTAAATTGGTGTAACTTTTGTACTTCCATTTTCTCATGACATGCATATTTTGAGTAGTCTTCCTATATTATAAAGTTTTACTTATATATTCTACTTGTACTTATTTGAAATGAAAGATATATATATATATATTTATGTAGCTCTTAAAGATTCAGATCTAAAAAAATGTTAACTTTTACATACTAATGGTAATCAGCTTTTTTTTTTTCATTCAGACTACAGCTCAGTGAACATTCGGTCAATGCATAAAGGAGGGCTCCACAAGCTGCACCCAGAAAAGTGTAAACTGTAAAAAAAAAATGAGAAGGTAAAGAATTAAATCTCTCTACTTATTAAAGTGTGATGCTCTTAAAAAAAAAGAATATCTGTAAAAGTTTGTGGTGATGGTATTAAAGGTAATAGCACAAAGGCACAATGAAAACTAAGGCAATATCTTCAATGCACAAAGATATAATTTTGCACACATACACAAACACACACTCTAAAAAACTAAATTTGTGAAAGATTTCAGCTGTGTATGGCATCTTATGTAGACAAAGTGCATAACGCCATTAATGGTGGTAAGAACCTCGGTCAAAGTGGAAACATGTCCTACATTATGGATTTGCCTTTGATCAAATCTTTTATAGCAGAGGGATGTTGCTAGAGGCAAGAACAAGAATGAAAAAGTATTTGGTGAGATTTAATTAGATGTTAGCACAGTGAGATGGTGGGCCAGGAGCTTGAAAAAGGGGACTCATCCCAGTCAAGTGTGCATGATTAACCCCTTCAGGGGCCGGGACCAGATTTGACATCCAACTCATAAGCTTAAAATATTATATTTATATTTGAGAGTATATACACATTTATAACTATAAGAAAAAAAACTCTTAACTTTTTTCCCCCTTTAAAGTTCTATAATTTTCATAATCCCTGGGTCTGGGCCTACAAAGTGCAAACTAATGTAGAGTTCAAAAATTTCTTTGTAACCAAAAGTACAGTGCACTCCTGATATATCGACATATATGGGTCCAAAATTTCTATAATGATATAAGTGAAAGTCGATATAAAGATCTCTCTTAATTTAATTACCCTTTTCTTAATTACACTAACTGTACATAAGGGCAAGCTACTACTAGCTTGTAAACTTTCAGTTACTTCCCTTATTTTGAAAAATACAGACTCTCCCTCCCCTTTTTCCCTAGGTCTAGATTCAATTTATGGTTCTGTACAGTCACTTGTTGAACTGCAGGCCTTATAAGTGCTAGTCATGACTGATTGTGCATCACTCTCTTGCTTGGAGTTTGACTTTTCAAGGTCCCAACATATCTACCATTCAGCACAGTGGGCTAAGCCCCTCCACTCCCTGTGAAGCACTGAATGTAATACACTACAGTTCAGGCCTAGTTGTCGCAGTATGGTTCAACCTCCCCTCCCCCTCCCCACCCTTATCATCCCACCACACATCCAGTCACAGCAATAAAGGTACCGGTACCAAAAGAATTGCCACTCTCTTTGCCATGTACCACACCAGCATGAGGCATTTTGAGAGAGACAAAGATGTGAATGAGACTGTTTTTTTGTCACTGGGCCTCTTTTGCCCATAACCTTGGTGCTATCAATGTCGATGTAAGAGAAAAGAAGTGAGAGAGTGTCGATATAGAGAACTGTTATCATTGACAGCAAATAGGGAAAAAATTTGGACTTGATAAAGCATGTCAATATATGAAAAAAATTGATAGAGGCGTTGTCAATATAAGTGGTGTACAATGTACGAGGGCATATTGAAAAGTTTTGCCTTCAAGTCCATAACTTTGGAAATAATGAAGACAAACAAATGATACTTACACCAAATGAAAGGTCATTTTATTTAGCACCAGATGACATATCATTTTTCAACATAATCACCGTCCCGTTCGATACAGAGCCGCCACCGACGGACGACCTGTTGGATGCCGTCAGCGAAGAAGTCAGCAGTCTTGTCTCTGCACCAAGAAAGAACAGCATTCTTCACATCTTCGTCTGTCTCGTAACGGTTGCCCTTGAGGTAATCCTTGAGTTTTGAAAAAAGGAAGAAATCGCTCGGAGCAAGATCTGGGCTATAAGGCGGGTGCGGTAATGTCCGGAGGCCTAAACGATCTAAAGCCGTGCGATTTTCCAAACTTGTGTGAGGACGAGCGTTGTCGTGATGGATGATGGTGCTTCTCACGATCTTTTGGGACAGTGAGGGTGTTGTTCACACAGAATTTTTGGAACAAGGCAACACCGTGAATTCTACGAAATATGTGAACACACTGGAGAAACTGAAAGCGAGGTTGCGACGGGTAAGGAGTGAGAAAGTTTCCATCATCCATCACGACAACGCTCGTCCTCACACAAGTTTGGAAAATCGCACGGCTTTAGATCGTTTAGGCCTCCGGACATTACCGCACCCGCCTTATAGCCCAGATCTTGCTCCGAGCGATTTCTTCCTTTTTTCCAAAACTCAAGGATTACCTCAAGGGCAACCGTTACGAGACAGACGAAGATGTGAAGAATGCTGTTCTTTCTTGGTGCAGAGACAAGACTGCTGACTTCTTCGCTGACGGCATCCAACAGGTCGTCCGTCGGTGGCGGCTCTGTATCGAACGGGACGGTGATTATGTTGAAAAATGATATGTCATCTGGTGCTAAATAAAATGACCTTTCATTTGGTGTAAGTATCATTTGTTTGTCTTCATTATTTCCAAAGTTATGGACTTGGAGGCAAAACTTATCAATATGCCCTCGTATGTTTACAGCTTAATCTGCAAGATGTTACAAGAAAAGATCAAAATGGAGGTTATCCGTAATGGTTCCTAAGAGAAACAGAACACCTAAATGATGCAATCAAAACAATGTCTTCTAGTAAAACACAAAAAAACTGGTAATTCATGTTTGCAAGCTGAGAATTAAAAACTGGCAATAATGTTATAAATGTATATGATATTTCTTAATTCATAAATAATAACCCTGATGACAGTTTACATCTGGTCTGCATCAACATATATGGAGAGACTAAAAAAAAAAGCTTATCATGTGCCGTACATGCATTGGGAACAGCAGCTCCAACCTGAATTAAAACCATTCCTGGACACTGAAACAGAAAAAAAAAATTATGAAAGATAAATGCATCATAGTGTCCTAAGTGAGCCTAAATGTAACTAAAAAAAAAACAACAATAAAATGCTGTTTTAACATTTGGTTTGCCCTCAAGCACAGAAAGCACTTGTCAAACTAAGAATAATTTATTTTCCATGGCTTTGAATTTGATTGCTAGATGTTATTTGCTGACCTTCGGAAAACACTTCTTACTTTTTCTTTTCCTTAAGAGATCCTATAAAATTTGTAATTTTGTCATACAAAGAATCAAAGGATAATGATACTATAATCATCTTTCCTTTTGATCATCCCTCTATTCAATCAGGCTCACACAATGATTTTGTTGATAATGTGAAAAAGAAAGGTGCAGATGATAGCAGTTTGAAATGATCTTTTCGTTTCTGTGTTTATGGAACTCACCGCCCCTGAGAGAGTCATGCCAGCGCCAAGAAGAGCCCCACCCAAAGCCGCAGAGGCTATTCCTTTGTTTCCAAGGGCTTTCAAAAACTCATCTGAGGCCTTGTCCATCTTCTTGGAGGTAGCTGGGATCATTGTCAACATAGAAAAGCCCAACATTCCTGACAGGGTTGAACAAAATTAGATAGATTTTTTTTCTATCATTTCATATGTTTCTTGTTTGATATAGCATCTCCAAAACACAATGATGTAAGATCTTTTTGCATACATATCAAATTTAAGCCTCCATTAGGCATGGCCGCACAGAAAAGATGTGGCCTTAAACTCACTTGTGGGGCTTGATTTTGCGTATAACGTCCCTGAAGATATCAGGGTATACCTTTAACCATCTTCATAATTATTCAAGCCACTTTGATTTTGTAAAACTGCACAAGATTCTTCTGCTTTTCATAATTTCATTTCTTAAAGGGATGAAACAATAAAGGGAACAATTTTAAAAAGAGCAAGAAAAAATTGATAACATCTGAGAGGCTGTAAGCAGTGACAAACCAAATCTTTCATAGTGCACTTGTAACACCTGCTTGGGTCGATTACAAACAGGACAAAAATTTCATAGGACTGCAATTTTCAAATACATCACAGGGTTCATAATTTTATTATTGAATTAAAAATAAATCCAATAGTTATGTTTATATTAACCCTAATGTTGATGTTCTTCAATAATTGGTTGTTTTTTTTTTATAAATAAGGTATCAGGACTTCTTAAATAATGTCTGTGATAGAACAACATCAAGAACTGCTCTATCAATGATGTTGGCAAGAAACTGAACTGTAGATTAAATTATTTTCATTTAAAGATCCAGGAAAGTTCTATTTCTTTCAAAAATAATACTTTTCCTCATGGGTCAAGGAGAGGCATACAAGCAAAAATATAAATCCTTTGATTATGCAAATGGACATAAGTTAAAAACAAAGTACAGTTTTAAACAAAGGCTTGTTTTTTCTCAAATACACTTTCGTGTACAAACTTAATTTACAAGTTATTGTATACTTGATGAGCTATCACAATTCATCCACCTCCCAAAATGATGTAATAAATTAAGATAATATGAATTAATTGGAAGTCTCAAAAAGATGTCATCTGTGCCCAGATCTTAAAAATATAATTATTGGGTAGCATATTAATTTCAGTCATATCACGGGTGCTTCTGCCAAGACTGCATAAATTTATCACTGAAAGGATTAATGACTTGTAATTATGTCAAGTCTTTTCTCAAAGTCCTTTACTCCTTTCCTTTGGTTTCAATAAGGTCAAGAAATTTTATCTTAACTGCAATTTCTAAATAATTACTTTTTTCATACCTGTAGCACAAGCAGATAGGAACATCTTCATCATGGTAAAATTGGACAGTAGCATCTGCTGTCTAATAATGATGGGTTCAAATACTGTGGGAAAAAGAATGCTGTATCAAAATATGGGAAGTCCTAATGTCTTACAAAATATTATTGACAACTGTTTGAATTGCAAATAGGTAGCAGGCACATACTAATTTAATGTGTTTTTATAGTCCAATGTTAATTTATAAATTTACCAAAAGTAAAAAAAAAAATTTTACTAGGTGAAGCAAATACTATTAACAAACAAAGGTTGCAGTATTTTTTTTAAAGCTTTGCAGTCAGAAAGAGTAGAGATTTTTTAAATCTCTACTCTCAATTTTTTTACTTTAGATAATTATAATCAGACTCATCACACATTCACCAAAATACTTGATTAGGGAATAGGCTAATCACATTTGAGAATATTTTGCATTGAAAAAAAACTAGCCTGTTTTGCAATGCCAATTATAAATGAAACATACTTTTACAATTTTTAACAAACCTTAAGCAAATTTGAAATAGCTCTCATACTGCCACTCGGACTCAAACATTCAAATAATTTGATGGACAAAGATAAAATAACGATTTTAGATTCTGATAAATACCTCTCCCTTTCTCCAAAGCAATGCCAAATATGAACCCAGTCACAGAGCTTGCTAAAACTTTAAGTGGTACATTTTCTCGCGAATATGTTGCTGGCATTTTTAGCGATAAAAATTATCTGAACCTCAGTCAAATTGATTGTTGAAAGATCTTCATATGACTTTGATGTTTAGGTATAGAATGTCTCTGAAAAAAAAAAAGATTCAAAATTAATTATCAGAAGTAAATTATACATTTTACTTGTTTAGCACATGGCAACAAATATAAAGCAGCTTTAAATAAAGAAAACAAAATTTTCTCTTTTTTTTTAGCATTTGTAGCTTGGATAGTGCAGTACATTATACATTGTTTGCAATGCCATGTACGTTTTAGACTTTCTATATTAATACCTCATGTCACTATTAAAATGAATTCATTTGGAGGACAATCAATATGTAATGATGTATAATCGATTAACTTCCCTTATTTATTGCATTTTCTCTACACATCAGAGATAAAAGGGCATGCATGAAACCAAAAGAAACAAAAACAAAAAACAAAAAAAAACTAACCTTTTATTTTTTTCATCTTTTGTTTGTTTCTTTTTTTCTGTTTGAGCATTATGTCTCCTAAATATCAATCCTTTCCTTAAGAAAGATTTGCCCTTTCTCATATTTGATCTGTCATTCCACTTACACTAATCTCACTCTTCCCTTGTTACTCCCTTTCAACTCTTTTTTCACCACAGACAGTTATTCTCTTTCACCTGATATTCTATTCCTACTTCCTCTTTTTCTTGCCCTGATCTTGTCCTTTCCCTTCTCTAAACCTCAGCAAATCCCCTCTCCCTATCTTTTCTCTTACTCCTTCTCCTTGGTCATCTCTCCTTTCTTCACTTCTTCTCTTAATCATCCTTGCTCATATCCCCTTTTTTCTCCTTCCACCCCTCCATACCCCTTTTCTTCTTCCCTCAATATCCATCTTCTCTTGGTAATGCTTTCCCTAGGTGTAAGTCCTGTCTAAGGTTGAAGTTGAAAAATAATGAGCCATCATTTGTTCTCCAATTATCTTATACTGAACCTATCCTATGCCCAACATTCTTCTTATTGAGCTATCTGGCATCTCAACGATCAACATAGAGATCCTTATCTAAAACTAGCCAGCTCTTTTTTCTTAGAATCTGGAACTCACTAATTGAGAAAGAGGTAGTCTGAGACGATTTACTTGTCTTCAATACCCATTGCACAGATGGGGCAAGCAGAATTTGATTACAATTGGACCTTTAGATGGCAGGGGAGGGGAGGGGAGAGGTAGGTTGCCCTAGCTGGCAACGTGTATGGTGTATGGTGAAAAATTGTTACTACTAAGAAAAGGAAACTGTGAAAACAGGGTGTTTGCTTGGAAGGAATTTTTTTTTTTAAATCACAGATTGCCAAATTTCTTATGAAGCTAATGATTTCTTTGTTTAGTCCATGGCAGATTGTCCGATGAATATGTATATATTACCACCTTATCCTAGTTGAAAACAAAAAGGTAACTTTACTAACAATAAGAAAAAAAAGAGAGAATCGGTAGGGGAAAGCAGATGAGTTAAAAGATTTTGCAATTTTTTGGGACTCGTATTCAACCCAATCACGTTTGAATGTAATGCATTTTAGCATTTTGTTTCTCCAAACAGCTCCCCAGAATACTTTCACAATGTAGTTTTTCATTACCAATAGAAATAGATCTAGAGTCTATGTACATAACATTTGGTTTAAATAACTTGAAAATTTTCTAGCTTTTAGTCTAAATCATGAAACAAACATTTCTTGCATCTGATACAAAAAAAAAAACTGTCTAATCTTGATTTTTGGATAAAGAGAGAGAGAGAGAGAGAGAGAGAGAGAGAGAGAGAGAGAGAGAGAGAGAGAGAGAGAGAGAGAGAGAGAGAGAGAGAGAGAGAGCTACCAATGACTGGAGACAATTCCATGACTGGTGTCCCAAATTATAACTTTCTTGAAATTGATTTGATTGAAAAAGATCATTTATAACTTTTCTCCTGGATTTGACTTAAAGAGATCTATATAAAATTTGCATATAATCTAGGCTGATGAAAATGGTTCCTTCCACTATACATAGATGTACATAAAATTCCAACTTATCGGAAGAAAAACGTGTCATACATCAATTCTTAACAATCAGAGAACCATAGGAGCTAAACTTTATCACCTCTGATTTGCCACAAATGTTTTCATGTAAGTGGGTAACCACCCTCTGAGCATGCCTAGATCCAAGATTAAGAATCTGTAAACATTATGTCATTAAACCTATCAAATTGCATACTTCGCAGAATTACTCACTTTTGAAAAACGTTGCTATGGTGAAGTGACAACTTTCCTTATTGGTGAGACTCGCCAGTAACAGCTTGAGTTGACATCTTGCTCATGATTTAGTTCATGTAGTGCTAAACCTTAAAATGACTGCCTTAGGAGACCTTACAAATCAGCCACAGATCCTCAAACGTTGTAATAGCTTACTCATAAGTAGATCTAGATCTAGCATAAATCTCTGATTCAACCTTGGTGATGTCATGTTTGGGTTCGCAGGTCAAATAAACTGTAAAATACGTGATCAGCGAGAGGGTTACAAGAATACCGGTAGAGATCTAATCTACATAACTTTTATAAATCTTGATCTACTCTATGGTGTGGGATTACTTGAAATTCCATTTTGCCTCATTTGACTTAACGTTCAATTGCATAGTGAATCAGTAAACAACAAACCTGCTATTGGCATTGTTCAACGTCTTTGCTCTGCATCTTGTAAGCTTAACGAGATGGGAATATCGTTACGTACCCTGCTTCACTGTAACCGATGGATTGGGGTAGATCTCGCTTTCACCGCCAATTTATGGCAAAGAAGGTTATTTTAACATAAAGTATAAGATTTAATCAAGATCCAATAGTCTCTATCAAGACCAAGCGTCGATTTCCGCTCTTAATGTAAATGCGCCACATTTTTGTTTTTGGAATAATTCAGTAGATCTATATCTGATGTGCAAAATTGAGCTGTTGACTTTTGGAAGTTAGGTAAATTGTAATGGGATGTGAAAGAACATTAAGTAATTAAACTCTCTCTCTCTCTCTCTCTCTCTCTCTCTCTCTCTCTCTCTCTCTCTCTCTCTCTCTCTCTCTCTCTCTCTCTCTCTCTCTCTCTCTCTCTCTCTCTCTCTCAATATGTCTATCAATCAACTTTCCCCTTTATTTAGTTTTCTTTTCGCCTGTCTGTCCATCGCTCGCTCTTGCTCCCTCACTTTAAAAAAAAAAATAATAATACAATAATAATGATAATATTATTTCGGTGCCTTTTCATCTTATGTTCTTTCTTTTTGCTATCTGTCAAAATGCGGTCAGACACGCATAAGCTTATTTGGGACCGGTAAGTGAAACCGGTTTCTAAATTTGAGTACTGTGAAGAAAGTCATCAGTTCGCAAGAAAAAAAAATAATAAACTTAAATGTGATAAACCATGTAACATCTTCCGTACACCGAGGGTGACAAAATCACCCTTCTTCTACCATGTAAAATAACCACTATGCTTATTTGGAATGGTCAATGTCATGATATGGTATTCGGATCGGACATAGTTTTTACGTTCCGTTCTCTTTTAAGCCAACGATTCGATGCTTTCAGAAGGTTCTCACGAATCGATTCCTGTACGACACTAAGCGTATTTATCCCATTGCTTGAAATTGAAGGATTACAGGTATGATCAATGGTCAGTATATTTTCAATTTCTTTGCTATAAATAACGCATAATCATTTGCTAAAATGAATGTTAGAAGAAAATTGAAATTTTCAACATAAAATTCCGATTGCAAGTATTTTCAAGCAAATAAAAACGATCTCTCCGATAACAAAGTCGGCTACTATGTATGACAGCACGCTACAGCTCCATACAATCCTGAATGAAAATTATCCAAACGATTCCAAAGTGTATTATACTGTTATACAATAAGATATGTATTATATTTTGAAATGCCATTGCTAGAAATAAGAAACCGACACCGGAAAAAAAAAAAAGCGAGGAGGAGGACTGCGAACGATGGAAAATGAGTCTGTGTGTGTGTGTGGGGGGGGGGGGGTACATTGCCGTCTGGACTAGACTACCAGGCTGGATTTCGATTAGTTCCTTTGTATTTGAGATAGGATTTGTACATCGATGTTCAACACAATAGATCTATTTAATCTGAATCATCGCGTAAAAAAAAGATACCGCATATCATATAAAGATGATAGCTGCCGTTTTTTTAAACTCACTATTATTTTTGTCAAACGTAATTTATGTCAATACTATCGCACAGCAGTTGACAAAATGCTGGATGAATATACTGAAGATGTTGGATTTGAAGATAAGAGTTACGAAAGATCCGTCTTATTTATACTCTTTAGATGTTAATTCCACCTCAGTTAGTTGATCAGATCGCATCTCTTCTCTTTGCCATTCCCTGTTTCTTGCTCTCCCTCTCTCTCTCTCTCTCTCTCTCTCTCTCTCTCTCTCTCTCTCTCTCTCTCTCTCTCTCTCTCTCTCTGTCTCTCCCTTTTGCAATTGTTGTGTCAGTGATTCCCTAGTTTGTGGTAGGGCCTACCAGATAAACTTGCGACAACATTGATGCACACAATTCGAAACACGCTACGCAAAAGAGCATGACAACCGGAACGCCTGATGACCATAGACGCCTCCTTCATTTGATCGATCTTTGTAGATCGATATTCCTAGGCCAAAGCCTTGATTGGAAATATACTCATTTCCTTGATCATGACTTCATTTCTTTGGGCAAGGGAGGCCATGATTTCTGATAGTTCTAGCCACACATTCACACTGGACGTGATTTAAAAAAAACTCGCATATCTAATCTAGATTCTTCTATATCTAGAAAAAATATAGGCCTAAATCATCGAGTGTATTGAATCTTGATGAGAATGAGTGGTAGGCCTGTCAAATATCTCAGACCTTTGGATAGGTCACAAGATAAACATTTCGAGAAACTTGCGCCGAAGAGCCAGGGTTCTATTACAGCATTACGTACAGCACTGGAAAGAACCAAATCTAGAATGGCTGTTCTAAAAGATGCTAACACTGTTAAGTGAGTTGCTATATAAACAGCGCTCAGTAAATAGTTTCAGATTTAAAGAGGAATCATTGCGTGCATCAAAATGAAAAGTGTGGTGTGTTATTCAGTTTTCGGTCCTGCAAAGCTAATTACCCTATGTACCTTGCCTTATGCTGTCATTAGGTCGTAAAGAGTGTAGATCATAAATGACCAGTAGGCCTACCCAGGGCGTGATCAGGCTCTCAGTAACCTGTCACTGTATTTCAGTGAAATTTAACGATCATAATATCATTTATGGGATGTATTGACTCAGTCTTCTGACAACAGATGAAAATTGGCAATAAACACTGCTAAATATTTCTGAAATTTAATTGATTTATATACAGTTCAGGAATTAAGCTGCTGTAATTTTAGAATTTGGCCCGTTCCCATTTTATTGACAAGCAATGTTAGAGTTCAGTAGATCTAGTGGTGGTGACTTAAGTAAGGCAGAAATATTGTATGTCTGGTATAGGGCCTACATGCCTAATCGAGCAGAAATATTTTAGGTTGAAGCTAGATGACCATAATTTTATTTATCTTTGAAAGCTTAATAAGGGTTTTTCTCCTCTTTCTTGAGATAAAATAGTAGAATTATTTTATAAACATTGATTTAAAACTGACTGCATGTAATCACATTGATGGTAGAAATTTAGATGTATTTAAAAAAAATTATGCTGCTTGTTGTAACTCAGTTGAATAATTGTATGTCTCATTAGCCTAGTCTCCCCACCTATTAATTATACCATGTGCTGACCATTTTTCCTGCATATGATATTTTTTTATAGTACAGATTTGTAAATACTCATTTTGGAAATAAAATCTCTGATTTAAATTGGATATCCAGCTATATTATATATATGATAAATATATTTCAGAGATGAAGTCATTGAAGAAGAAAGAATATTAAGAAAAGCGGCAGAGGATAGGCTGGACAAATTTCTCGTAGATCTCTACAAAAACCCTGAAGTCAACGCTGAACTGCGACATAGATTACCCTATGCAAACAAAGATGACCCGATGGAGAAAGTAAAAATTATGGAAAATAGAATTGTTGAAGTCAAGGAATTTAATAAAATTTCAGAGGAAAGCCTGATATCAAACAAAGTTGTAACTTTACATGAAAGCCATCAAAATGAAAGGTTTGTCACACTTGAATTCTTACCACAAGAATTTTTTTGACCAACAGGACTAATTATTCTTAGATATATATATATATATATATATATATATTTTTTTTTTTTTTTTTTTTAAATTTTGCAAGCATATTGACCCTGAGCTGTAGGAATAGAAAGGACCCCTTAATATAATTAAGTATTTATTTGCAATTTACCATTTTTTTATAATGCTAGCGGCTGCATATTTGAGGAAAAATGGGCTCAGCCCTATAGTAAAGAATCCTAAAAAATTCTCTTACATCAACTTTTCCCCACTCCTATGTAAAGCCTCAACATTTTATATCAGCAAATTATATGAATATCAAATCTCCTCCTGAAAGACATTTTTTAAACAGCAGTAATGAAATTGCAGTTGTTGCTTATCATTTTAATTATACACTTAACTTGTGCATACTAACCCATAGAGTTTTGCAAGCATAGAGTAGTGAATGCAAGAGCTTTCTACTTGTGTTGCATCTATTTTTTTCTTCTCAAATTCTTCAATCTGAATACTGGATATCAGTCTTTATTCAATGATTTACATATTGTGCTGCTTTTTGTTACTTTAGGATCTTTACACCAGTTGCATTACTAAACATAACTCAAATTGTTGCCTTCATGCAATTTTTATATTATTCTGAAGCTCTCAAAGATAAACTCATTATCACAATGAAAATAGGGTCGGTTCACTTTGTGCCCAGGACTACTCTGCACTGCCCCGGAGTGCTCCTGGACTGCTCTGAAGTGCCCCTGTCTGCACCAGGGTGTCCCAGACTACACCAGAGTGCTGCGGACTATCCCAGACTGTTATTTGTTTTATATTTTTGAGACAAAATTCTCTATCCTTACGTAACTGAGGCATGCCCCTTCACAAGGCAACATGTCCAAACTGTCATATTGTCATAGTAGGCCACAACAGCGAGGAGAATGATGAAGCTAACCAAGCTAATGTACAAGCTGAGATTACAGATAGGGGATCTAACACCATCACGGGAACTACAACCCACACAAAACCATCTGATCTTTTTAGTGTTATCTTTATTTTCCTCAATATTGTTATATTTCTTCTGAAAATATATATGCATAAAACATTACATAGGTGCATATCTGATAATCTTTTAATACATTAATACGAGCAGCATTTTGTTATCTCTCTCTCTCTCTCTCTCTCTCTCTCTCTCTCTCTCTCTCTCTCTCTCTCTCTCTCTCTCTCTCTCTCTCTCTCTCTCTCTCTCTCTCTCTCTCTCTCTCTCTCTCTCTCTCTCTCTCTCTCTCTCTCTCTCTCTCTCTCTCTCTCTCTCTCTCTCTCTCTCTCTCTCTCTCTCTCTCTCTCTCTCTCTCTCTTTTTTCTCTCCCTCCATTTCGTTTTTGGTATTCCCCTCTTTTTCTCAGTTCTTTCTTCCTTTCACTTACATTTCACTCCTCCAGTCGTTATTTCGGTTTCTTTTACTCTCCTTTTCACGTTCCCTCCCTCACTCACAATTATTTCTATTTCATTTTCTGTCTGTCTATGTCGCTCTCTCTCTCTCTCTCTATCTGTCTGTCTGTGTGTGAGTCTCTCTCTCAGTATCATCTCTACTCTCTCAGATCTTTGTTTTCTGTTCTTGCTGTCCTAATCATTTTCTGACCTATGTTGCTGTTTTCTCGCTCCTTTTATGTTTGTGCTGAGATGGTTTCTTGGATTTGCCTGGCGACCTGTTGACTGTCAAGGTATTGTCTGATTCAGTCACAGTGCATGCTCTACGCGCAGGCTGCATCAGCATCAGCAATATCTGCTTTTGTTGTTGTCTTTGACAGTTTGTCCCACTGATCGAGTGACATGAGCATGTGCGCATGTGACAGTGCCGGGACATGTTCCCCAATCACCACAAGTGCATGCTGTGGTTCAGCGCTCTGTGTGAGGACAAAATTGCGCAAGACGCAACCAATTGTTGAGAAGTCCAACAGGCAAGATGTTTAAGGATTGTATTTATGCTTCTGAGTTATTATTGGTCCAAGTAGGCGTTGGCAAGCATCCATCCCAGAAAAGTCTCAGAACATTGGGCCTCAACGGATCAATGTTTCCTAAAATACTACTCATCAACTGCTGGCCACTGGGTAGCTGCTCTGGCTACTCTTATGTCATTTTCAGCTCTGATGGTTGACTTGACTACTCCCCGTCCGAACATCAGATCAACGAGACTGTTTCTTCCTCTCATCTCCACTCCGACTTCGTCTTGAAGATGCTGAATTGTGTACTTCTTCAGATGGAGAGTGCATAGGGTATGTCTGCAGCTTGGGAAGACTGCTGTCACTGCAGACGTTAGTGTCTTCTGATTGTCGGTGCCTATGACCATTTGTGGCAGTGTGGTTTCTCTAGGTTCCATTAGTGCCGCACCCACTGTAAACAAAAATTTAAAAAAATCTTTGAACAAACTGGTGGATTGCAGAAAGACCGGTGGTTGGTTAAGGTTTTCCTTTCTGAGGCAGAGGTTCTTAAAGTTTAGAGACTGTCAAGATTATATGTCTTGTCAGTTCACTTTACTGTCTGTCCATTATAGCAGAAGGCCTTCAGCTTTTGAGTTTGATCTTTGTAGAAGAGGATCGCAGAAGGCGCCATTGCTGGGCCACACATCTTATACTTGATAGATTGGGGGAAGTCAAAAACTCTGATAAGGTTCGTTAAATTTGGAATTTGCTCTGCCAGATAGCCTGCTGATTTTCCCTGTACCCCATATTGTTTTTGGTGCTCAGCTCAAGGCTTCTTGTTGATCTGCTGCTTGTTGCAGGCTTGCAGCTTGATCGGTTGCCCCTAGCTTTGACTGACCATCTTTATATAGATTACATTGGGTGGCAGTTGTCTTTCAGGGACAATCTTATCTATGAATCTTTCTGCTGTGCGGATTTAATACCCACAGGTAATTAGACATGCAGATGTCCTGACTGAGCAAAAACTTCAATTTTTCTGTCCTTTCGTTTCACGGTCTCTAAGGTTGTCCGGCATATTAGTTTTGGTCACAAGAAACTTCCTTTCCATGACAACACACATAAAAGGACACCCTACCAGCATTTTTCATGGCCCATATATAAAAATTTACAACTTCCGTGGCTAATTTTCTACCGTGATTTAAGTGTGAATAATATTTAAAGTAAAACAATGATACAGAAGTTATACTCCTTCCTAGTGTCAAAGCAATGCTGCTCAAATTTCTGCATTCTCAGTGTCAAAGGTTCAGGCTAACAGGTGCAAACACTTGACTAGAGAACTTGCTCTTCCTCATGCGTAGTTCGGTCTCTTGAATCCAGATGAGGAGCTTCTAAAACTGCCCGACATAATGGTATTATTGAAGATTTTCTAAGGAATCACCGATCACAGAGATAGGAGTCTCTTTATATGTCTACCTTGGTGGGTGAAGGGATACAAAATTAACTCAAAAGTACCAGTTTCACCCTCTAACATCACTCACACAGTGACAACCACAATGGATAAGAATCTTCTCAACTTACAAAGATGATTCCGTAGTAACCACATGTGCACTGAACAACCTTTCACTGGTGCAAAACTCAAATAATGCATGTGGTGTAAACTATGCAGAAGACATAGTTGCGATTATCTGTTCGTATAAAGGAATAAGGAAAATCCTATGAAAGAATATAGAGTAAAATATTAAAACTTGTCCACTTACAAATAAACGCTGAGGTT
This sequence comes from Elysia crispata, assembly GCA_033675545.1. Lineage (NCBI taxonomy): Eukaryota > Metazoa > Mollusca > Gastropoda > Plakobranchidae > Elysia > Elysia crispata. Next base: position 70,598 of record JAWDGP010001382.1, read on the forward strand.
ACCATTCAATGAGGAAAAGCTCAAAGTCAATATTTGCTACAGTAAGACAGTTATTCGAACCACGGACCACTTGCTTACAAGGCTTAGATCACAATCGTTCTGCCACAAAGCCAGCAGCCATAGCGTTGATCATCACTTAATAAGGGTGAACGATAGACAAAAAATGGGGCAACAAAGCAACAAATTTACTGCTCAATTCACAAAATTGACTTGTAAAACTAATGCAACGAATAGATACATGCCCTTGTCGATGTGTTGATCTAAGTTTTATGGTCCAAATGTTTATACAATATCTTGTAATTTAAGTCCTATATATTGCAGATATCGCATCTTTTGACACAATATGGGCGTGTGATTGACTGACTTTGATTTGAGTTTGCACCTCTTTTCAATACATTTAAGGTTATAATTTATATTTACGTGTATTATACGCCCTTCTCCGATAGGACAAAGTGACTCCTCAAGAGCCAGGACCAGAAAAAAGTCTGAAAAAAATCTGGATTGAACATAGACTCAAACTCTCGTGCTTCTTCTTTTGAGACTAGTGTCTTAACCAGTCCCAATCACTTCCCGGCAGTCTGGGATAGTCTAGAGTAGTTTTGGGCAGTCAGGGGTAGTCTGGAGCAGTTTGGGGCAGTCCTGAACACAAAGTGACGTGACCGATGAAAACACCAAAAAAGTAAAGCACACCAAATTATATCAGACAGTATCTATGACCTTATGGATATGTCTTCTAAATGATCTGAGTTTTTGAAAAAAATACTTATTAATCTAACTCTCATTTGTACAAAATTTACACTGGCATAGAAGCATTTAAATATCCTTTCAAAGGACCCTCTTGTTGAAGGTACCTCATGGTTAAGGCTTTTTAGTCTGCATATATCCAGATGCTGATTAAGATGCCTCAGTTATGTCTTTTAATCAGTAGCTTAATCAACCTACCATCAAGTTGAAATGGGTGCACATTTGTTCATAGATGTAATTTTTCAATTTCTAGCACTTATTGCCTAAATAAATGAAGAGTTGATTCGAAAAACTTTTGCATTATCGTACCTACTCATTTTTAAATGTAATCCTAACCGCTTCTAACATGCCTCAATATCTTATTCATGCACGGCTGGCAGGCTTGATGTTGTTACAAATAGCTCCACTCACGGATTAATCAGTCCATCAGCGGGTAAGGATCATTTTTAACATGAGAATGCTGTGATCTTTCATTCTTTGAATTCTGAAAAAAAAACTGGCCACAAGATTATCTGATTTATGAAGTATTTCTTTTTGCAATAAATAAATAATACACTTATAAATTTTGAAAAATTCCTTATGTTGTATGAAGTTAATAATTTTAATTTGCTATCTCAAAGTGGTAGGTTTTCTCAGCTTTAAGAATTTCTCTTTAATAATTAAAAGTGCAGTAGTTATATTTTAATCCCATAATTATCTCTTTCTAAGCTGTTTATGAATGAGGTGATATACATTGACAAGATTTTCATCGATTTCTGGTACCCATCTTTTAAAATGTGGTAGTGAGTACTGCAGCCCAGTTTTGTTTCTTCTATATTTCTGCACTTGCTGAAGGTAATATGATCCTTATAGAAAACACTCTTGCACGCTCTTCCTTAGCTTTATTCACACCTTCTACTCAGGGCCCTGTTTTATTACATGCCATTTACTATCAAAATTTAGTGTAGAAAACTTGTGGATTTTAAGAGAAGCAATCATGGAGCCAGGTAATTTTTAAACACATCTCTTAAAAGAAGATTCCAGCCCATATCAATTTGTGATGAAACGGAGGTGTATTTTAATTTTTCCCTTTCTTTTTAACAGCAGTCCTCTCGAGCAGTACCGGTTCTTCAGGGGTCCAGGCTGACTATACAGTGAAAAGTCAGACAGGACAGATGCCTGTATGGCCATTAACTACATTACACAATCAAGAGCTCTCATCTGAAGGTCAGCTGACAAACAGCTGGGTGACCAACACCACAATTAGGTCTGGTACTGTCCTGTCTTCTGCAGTCTCTGCCAATGCATCAGATTTGACGGTGTCTACCACTGCAACACCGTACATGTTACCCATGGAACCTTTGTCATCTTCTGCACACTCTACCTCAAGTTTTGCAGCCTTGCCTCAGCCTAAAATGCACCACCAGTCTGAAGCTTCTAGTGTAAACCCCTTGGCGTCTGCAAGTTTTGCTAGTTTAGCGCCATCTTCGTACATTAATCTCCCAAACCACTATGATCCAAAAGGTTAGAACCGCTATAGCAAAGTGCAATTCTTGAGTTGATTTGAATTTTTTTCTCTAAATGATGAAAGGCTCACCTAATTATATCTATAGTCTCACATGCAGCCTCAGTTGTAGGTATTTTTAACAGTCATTTGAGAAACCAAGATATATTGTCTCATAAATTATTTTGTATTGAGAATTCTGCCTCCCCGAATGGCAGACCCACGTATCTGACAAAAATCTGTTTTTTAATTTGTCTGCATAAACTTACTATTTTAAGTATTATCGAACTTGAGTGAATGGCAGAGTGATGCATCTTTATCGGTACTTTAAGTTTTTTTACTTGTCAAATCGACGTGCCTGAAGGTTGTTATGCTGGCCATTGAATTTTTTTTTTCATTTTTCTCCAAAGCACAAAATCTGTAGATACGTTGGTTTGCCTTTGGTGGGGCAGAATTACTTAGGTCTTGTACTTCTTTCATCTTTTGCTTTGTATATGTGGAAAATAATGTGGTTATTTTTCATGGCTCTGTAAAAATTACATTTGAGGATGCCCCCCCCCCCCCCCCAAAAAAAAAAAAAAAAAAATTAAAAATATTGAAGATTAGTCATTGAGTCAGTTCAGTAAACCAAAGATTATTTTTCCTGTATGTGCATAGTCTCTTGTTATTCTCTATATTTTCAATAACTTTTGTTCACAGCAAGTGAAGAATTGAATTCTCAGAGGTCAAGCATTGCCCATAATCAACCTGGAATGAGTACTGGTTCAGCATTTGAGAGTGAGAGTCCAGTTGAGGCATCTTCTACTACTCATTTAGCATCTTCTTCTTTTGGAGTGAATGTTCAACCTTTTCACATCAATTCATTCCAATGCAAAACACCAAGTGTATACAGTCGTGGAGTTTTTTCAGACAATGTCAGTCATATCTCACGTCTGTTGGCTGAGATTGCAACTTTGAAGAAAGAAAAACAAGAGGTTTGTAGACATTTCAAATTATTTCTATTAGGAATTTTTCTTGATATATGCTGTTTTTTAACTTAACTAGTGGCTAGCAACTAAAAAGTTTTAATTTGTTTTAAAAGAAGTGCTGTCGGAGAAAAATCCTTTTCTCCATTTAGATATATAGATCTGAAAATTGTTTTCTTTTAGTCATATATCTAAGAGTATTATTTTCCCTTTATTGCTTGAAATAGGCAAAATATGCATTTCAGATCCGCTGATGATTTTAGCCTGCTAACTACTTTTTTCTTAAAATTAAATTGCTGAATTCATTTGTAATCAGTTCAAAGACAAGCTGAAAGCTTCAGAACAGAAGTGTGAAGAGCTGAGACTTGGCATTGGCACTTCTGATGACAAAAGTTCTCAGGACCTTGGAGGTGATTTAACAGTTGTACTGAAATTGTTTTTAATTTGTAGAGTAACGACTGTGTTCAAATCATTGATGGTTGCTCATAACTTCATGTAGATTTTCCTTGTTAGCCTTTAATACAAAAAAAAATTTGGTGCATCAAACTTTGTATGTAAACGCAGAGGTATTTGTAAAACATTTTTAGATATATTTTTCTAGCTGAATCTACCCCTCACACAAGATATCTTGTACCACTGTATCTGTTCTTAGCACCCGCGACCAAGTTATTTTGGACTAGTGGGAGGTCACATGATCAGATCAATGGATCTGAGCATGCTGTGTATGTGTGTGACGTGTGTGTTAACAATACAGTAAAGCACTGCAATGTAATTCATTTGATTTCATCAATCAAAACTGTTTTATTTCAAAGTGTTGGTTTTTTTTTTTAACTTTTATAAATATCATTTGGTAAGTGTATACACAAAATTTCATGAAGATCGATGAAGAAATATAGAAATTAGAGGCGATCAAATGCAAAGCACACTTACACAACAACACAGCCCAGGATTGCCAATCTGGCTAGTCAGACAGCCTCAACACAGCTGCACCATGACTGGCCGGGGTAGATTCTGTTAATCTTATATCGGTTGCAGGCAAATAATTTGAAAGTTATTATTATTATTATTATTATTATTATTATTATTATTATTATTATTATTATTATTATTATTATTATTATTATTATTATTATTATTATTATTATTATTATTATTATTATTATTATTATTATTATTATTATTATCATTATTATTATTATTATTATTGTTAATATTGTCGTTGTTTTTAATTTTTGTGATAAACAAACTTCATAGGTAAACAGAAACTATACGCTAATATTATGATGTGCTAAATGATTCATATGATTCTCATCCTTTACCTGTTTTGAACTATCCTTTGAAAGCATTGATAGAGGAAATTAGAGCAGCTGACAAAGTTCGAGATGAGACTGTAAAAAAGGTGGTGCAGACAGCACAACAGGATAAAGAGAGAGCTTTGAAGAAAATAAACAACAAAAGTAAAAAGTAAGTAGCTTGAAACACACAATAGACAAGAACATTGCTTTCAAAACAACTATATTTGATTATTTTGAGCAAATAAGGTGTTCATTGGTTCATATAAGCCAACTCATGTCATTTTTCAGAAAAAAAAAATCTGAGTATCAAATCAGGCAGAGAGCTTTTTATACAAAATCTCATAACTGTGCTATCCATTTTCCTCTTTTGATCTAATTTTGACAAGTTTAATGTGAATGGAACAGAGCTACTTCTATATCAAAAAGTAAATATGAGAAAAGAAGCTAACAAGTGAAAGGATAACATTTTTAATAAGTAAGTGGAGAAAAGCTGAGGTTTTTCTATAGCTGATCAAAAATTAAGTATGTTGTCCAAAGCCATGAAATTTAAATAATAGGCTATAATTTGTTTACTACATATTTTAAATTCACTTAAGAGAAACTCAGAAACTAAAGTAGGATATCCACGCAGCATCATGAGTTATTGTGGGACAAAACAGAAAACAATAAATCCTTTAAAGTGAAATTTATTTGAGTGCACAAACTAACCAATGTTTTACACCTTTCATTTTGGATAGAAAAGTGGTAGGTTTGACTTGTCCAAAGAATTGGAATGAGCAAAGGCAGTTATAATTATTTTGGAATGCAATTGCTGTACCTATTTATTGGACCTTTGGGGCATTTGATTATCTTTTTTTCACTCTTGTACATGCTGATTGTAAATGTACGAAGTATTTGATTCTCAATGAATTGAAAGAGAACAGTTCAACAGCTCAAATGTTATGCAGCTTTACAGAGCTCAGTCAGTGGGAAATAATGGGAGTTCATTTTGATTTAATCTTTGCTGTAGTTTTAGAAGTTACCTTTACAGAGGTTGGTTAACATTGTATGGATCTTTTGGGTACAAAAACAAAATTGGTATTGAATTATTTTTCTCTTGTGGTAAATTCAAGATAGTGTATCTATTACATTGCAGATTTTTATCACTGCAATATTTTAGTTTGTCTTTACTTCTTACAACTTGAGTACACTTTTTAATTTTCATCAAATCATCTCTTTCAGGGCTAATGTGCCAAAAATTGTATCTGACGGAGAACTTTCTGATACAGAAGATGTAAGTATTGATACTATTTATGTGAGAGATTTCTTTAAGAATTGCATATGTTATATCTTTCTGGGAAAGCTAATTTACCCAAAATAAAGAATCCTCTTTTGGCAGCAGCGTTGATATGATATTTTTTCACACATGACCCTTGAATACAAACTATTGATCAAAGTTATTTATGAACTGGTCAGCTTTTTTCTGTAGATTTCTACCTGATGGTTTTATATTAGTCATGAATCCCTCCCTGTAATCCCTGTGCTAATATCTTTTCATGATTTTTTCCAAGGGTAAGGAGAGGAGGGAAACATTCATTCCAGTCTTAATTGAGTCAGAAGAAGTAGAGTTACAGTTGCATTTATCCAAGAAACTTACAAATAGTCAAAGGGGTGTTAAAATCCACTGGTATCTAAGTTGATTTTTTTGAATAGAGGTCAAACCAGGGAAATGCTAGAATGTCAGTTTTGGTGTTTAAAGTTAGTTTTATATATCATGGCAAAAGATATACATAAATTGTGGCTTCGTTCTTTTACAAAGAGGGGTTGGGGGGTAGAGAAGATGTAAATGAGAATGGCAAAAAAAAAAAAAAAACCAATGAAAAGAACAAAACGATCTTATATACTAATTCTATATATTAATCATAGTAGGCCCTGGATCCAGAGTTTATGGGAAAATCTTTATCTTTTCCTTTAAATTACATTGAGTGGTATCTGATTGATTAAAAAATTTTCATTTGGTTCAGCTCCTGAAAACAGTGTTGAAAACTGATCAGGACTCTGATTATGTTATGTTTGTATTTTTGTATTTTTAATTTTAATTTTTTTTTGTAATTTTTGAAGTCTTTGATTTTGATTTGTCAATGCCAAATGAAAAAAATGGTCATATTTTTATTTGCTTATAAATAGACGATTTTTTTTTTTATGCCTGAAAATTAAACATGTCATATACTATCTGTGGCTTCTAGGATGGAAGTGTAACCACATCTGAGTCTTCCAAAGCTAGCGAACTCGGAGAGGTTAAAAGCGGTAGACACGCAGAGGATGCCCCTGATGACTCTAGTTCTCTGCTGTCTCCGCAAGATCTGAATGAGATGATGCAACGCCAGAGGAAGATCATGGCTGAGGAACTCCAGAGAGTCATAGATGAAAGGAATGAAGCTCGGCAATCAGTAAATGCTTTTGTTTTCATTCTGATCACCGGAAATAAGAGAATGCTAAAGTCGGCTGATTGAGTTTATAAAAGATAATGAACATGGTCATTTTATGCTGATAACATGTCATACTTATGAATTTTAATAAAGCCTATCCATATTAATGTGAGCTCTGAAAAAAAGAGATTCCTAGCTAATCTATAAATATTAATAAACCTTCATTATTCACGTTCATTATATATTCATAATGGCTACTAAGTGATCTTGATCAGTGTAGGTATATTTTTTTGATGAATGACGTCTCATTAAAAAAAAAGAAAGATAATTTTCTTTTATTTATCATAGGAGGACCTTCTTTGTTCTCTTGCATGAATGTTTCATACAAATTCCACAAATTATAATATTTAAAATTTGTCATATTGAATACTTTTTTAAGGTTTTACCATACATTGCCACGTCTTCTTAACTTTTGAAAAGGAGGTTTTGCTTTGCTAAATATCTTGACAAACCCAAGATTCAATTTGGAATTTGCTGTACCATTCACTTGCTCTGTTATAATTTTACATGAACTTATGTAAGAAAAATGTAACCTTTCTTGTTTAATTATGGTATTTACATTCTCAGATCATTAAGCTTGAAAGTAAACTTTCTGCCCTTGAGCTGAGACCGAAGTCAGATGGAAAAATTGAAGAATTAATGGTAAGTTTTGATTTGATGGCAAACTGAAAGAAAGTTTTGTTGAGAAGTCTACTTATCTGTGAGCAAACTTCTTTAAATTTATTGAACCTTCTTGCTCTTCTGGAGGCAAAGTTGTATTGGTCAATAAGAAATGTCTTGATCTTTTCTGTTATAATCAGTAAAGATATTTATTTGGGAGACTTGCTAATTTGTGGAATAATCATACTGTCTGTGCTTTAAATGCAGTTGTGTTGCTAAGTATACAGAACACTTTCTAAGAGGAAACATTTTTCTCTTTGGTGATTATTTTTACCCAAAGTGTTTTATTTCCATCAAATAAATCATCCCAAAAAAAATAATTTGTGTGCTTTAATTTTAAATATGACCTTCACATTTTTTGGGCCAATCTGAAATTTTTTTAAGTTTGTGGTGTTGGTCACAGATTTTTTTGCAGACATCATTTTGTGCTTCTCAAACATGATTGGGCTTTGTTGATTTTTTTTTTTAATATTTCTTGAAGGAGACTGAGAGAGGTGGTAAACATTTTCTTCTTATATATTCAGCCACCAAGGACTTTACACCCCATTTTGACTTGAGTGATCTTTAACAAATAAAAAATTGCACCTCTGATCTTTGCACGTAAGAACTAAATTAGTGCTAGTAAGGGAAAATTTTGTGTGCATCATTTTATGCTTTAACATGCATTTACCATACTCAATCTTTGCCACAAATGAAAGCAATAGTTTACACACACACAAGAAAAGGAAAACACTAACATGCACTGTTCCAATTCACGGTTGGTTTACTTGGTAAATTTCACCATTTTAAGCAAATTTTTACCTTTGGCTTTGGTTTGGATTGCTAATGTTAAATTTTGATGAAGGTCATAACTTTATCTCTTTTTCCTTTCTTTTTTAGAATTTATTTGTTGCTTTTATTTCCTTTGCACATCCTGGCAAAACTTCTATGTCAGTGTTCATTTGTAATTGTTCTTATATGTATGTCTTTCAATGTGCCTCTGTGCTAATCTGTGGTTTGTCTGAATATTATTAAACTCTCTCTCTCTCTCTCTCTCTCTCTCTCTCTCTCTCTCTCTCTCTCTCTCTCTCTCTCTCTCTCTCTCTCTCTCTCTCTCTCTCTCTCTCTCTCTCTCTCTCTCTCTCTCTCTCTCTCTCTCTCTCTCTCTCTCTCTCTCTCTCTCTCTCTCTCTCTCTCTCTCTCTCTCTCTCTCTCTCTCTCTCTCTCTCTCTCTCTCTCTCTCTCTCTCTCTCTCTCTCTCATCCTCTCTCATCCTCTCTCCATGTTTCTTTCTTTCTCTCTCCCTCTAACTTTCCTTATCCCTAACCTCCCCCCCCCTCTTTCCCCTACTCCTTTCCAACCCATTTTTATACCATTACACCAAACTAGAGATTTTTTTTCTCTTTTTCTTTTTTTTTTATTTCAACAGAGAATATCCTAATGTGAAAAGTTTTGTTAAAGTATCTAAAGAATTATTTGATTAAATAGCCAACATGACATGATATGCATATAATGATTCCCATAATTGTAAATTGTATGTTTTAAGTGAGTATTGCTGTAGAAATTATATCAACCTGACATCTCATAAGGCATCATAAGAAAGGTGCATGATTTTCTTTGGTCATTATTTATTTTAAAGATTTTTCTTAAGAGACAAAAGATATAAAAACTGGAAAAAAATTGAGAAACAATTTCCTTGTCCTTTCTTATCTTCCTAAAAGAAATTATGAAACTAAATTTGAAAACAGCCAAAAAATTTTAGATCTTGAAGTTTTCTTTCCATTTGCAATGTAAATACTAGATTAAACAAGAAATGACTGGATCTTTTTAAAATGTGTAATTTATCAAGGAAAAAAAAGTGTGGCCATGAAGACCTGGTATATAATCATTTAATTATTTTTTTCCCCTTAACATTTTTAACTCATTTCTTCCAAGCATGTGGTTTCCTATACTTCCTCTTCTATCATTTTTCCTTCGTCTTCTCAGCAATTTTTGGCTGTCAAGATTTACTGTTGAAATGATTTAAAAGTCTGAAATGATTTTTTTTTAATTTTCATAAATGTTTTCAACTTAGCTAGAACCTTTTATAAATAAAGAATTTTATATCAGTTTATCATTTAACCTATACCAACACTGAAAGCAAAAGAGCGACTCAATGAAAAGAAAATTTATCATTGCTATGTGTTGAACTGACATTCTTATATTTTTGTCATCTTTGGACATGATTGAAGGGCAGTGGTATGTAAAGCAGACTGATAAGTTGAATTTAAGAACAACACATGCTTATCATTTAGTCCAGATAAGTATTTTTTTTTTATTTTGATAACTGAAATTCCAGATAATTTGAACTTCTTGGTTATTTCTTAGGAAACTAATGATGCATAAATCACTGCATATAAATCTACCAATGAAAAATTGTATTTCAAAGATTTTCTAACCCATACTTTGGAATCCCCACAGGCAACTTTGGGTGTTGTAAGACGTGAGCGGGATGTGGCAGTGGCCAAACTCAAAGCATTGATGTCTGAAATGGCAGAGACCAAGTTGGTTTACAGGTCAGGAAGTCAAATAGGTGGAGTGATAGCACACTTTTAACTGTACAAAAAATAGACTAGTAGTACTCTCATTACAAAAAGCAGTGGAGTTTGGTTATCAGCTTAGATTTTAATGCTTTGTTATTATGTAAATGTTTTTTAAATTGAAATTACTCTCAGATATTTTTTGAAACACACTAGTTGAAATTTAAGAAAACTCCTTTGCACTAATACCTTAATCTTGAATACTGTTGTAAAGATCATTAATTATAATGCCTTTAGTAGTATTTTACACTTATTTCAAAAGATGAGTGTGTTTTGAGTTGTATTTACATATGTTTGGAAAAATACTGTAATACATTACAATTTACCTAGCTATTACTTATTAAGAAAATAATGTTGATTTGCAGCTTGCATAAAGCCCTTTGGAGGGAAGACCTGCAAAATGAGACAAGCTCAAGTGAATTATCCTCCAAATTTAACAACAAAGAGCAGGCAATGACAAAAAACAACACTGTTTTATCTTACATCTCAAAGCATGAAGATACCAAAGCAAAGCTGGAGGCAAGGCTTGCCTTTTCAAATCAGGAGCGAGAAATACAGGGTCACAGAATTAAGGAGTAAGTTTTGTTTTGCTGGTATTTCTTTTATTTCGGGTGTGTTCTGAAAGAACTATTTATTGGGAAAGAAATTTCACAAAGGGTATGCCATTTTGTTAGAAGTTGTGAGTTTTGTTTAACATACAGAAGCATTTTGAAGATCTAAGCAGAGCTTTGTTCTGAATGTTTTGTCATATGCTTGTTTCAAGTTTCTCTTAATTACTTCAATTTTACGCCAATGTGCATGCTTGCAGATGATATCGCTTCATACACTAACAACAACTTAGAGCAAAGCTCATGATTTCCAACTAGATAGCATAACTCCTTGTGCAATCACATTGTCTGTTGATGAAGCATCTTATGTGAGCCTCTGGTATAATTATATATTTTTTAGATCATGTGCATGTTATAAAGAAAAGAAAATTTGAATTCATTTCATAAATTTTGTCTGTAAATTAAATGGTTTCAAAGGAAATAAACAAATTACTGCCAAGTGCCAAAGCTGTTTTGGCTCAGTGAGTTTGTTAACAGAGTCAAAAAATGGTTTAAAAAGCTTGTTTTCTCTTAGTAAATCATGTCACGAATTCTTTATTAAGAACTCACAAACAGAATTGTAATTATACATATCCAGATAAATACTTATCAATCATTAAATAATTGTTAAGTCTGAAGATTTAATTTTCCAATATGTTCAATTTCACACTCAAATGGCTAAAAAGCAGATAGTTATGGGAATAGTAAATATATTAAAGAGGACTAATTTGAAACTTGTTTCACCTATCATTTAGAATCAATAAGAAGAAAAGTGTGGCATATACATCTTTGTAAGCAGTTGTAAAATGCAATTCTTTAAATTTTGTCTTTAGGTTGGAACAATTGGTGAAGAGGCAGCGGAAGAAATTAAATGCAATGTGTGCAGGCCCAATGCTGATGGATGGGTGTATCGAAACAGAATAAAAGTGCTAAATCTTATACATCTTTTTATAAAATGTTCTGAGGGAATTTTACTTTAGCATTTTGCTGTGTTCATGTCATACTCAATCTACTTACTTAGGTATTATTGCTCATGAAGTTTACATTTGTGATATCTACATATATCCCATTATTTGATATTTTCTTTGAGACCTAAATGCATTTAAGAATTATAGGTATCATAAGATTTCAGGATTTAAATTATTCTGAAACATTATCTTATTGAATCTGTTTTATACATTTTATTTGGTATGAAATTAGTAGTGAAATTAATATTTTCCCTTCATAATGAACTGTGATGCAATACATTAGGTTATTGTTTAATCAATGTGTATTTGATTAAAATTATATGTTGTTTTCATTGATTGAAAACTGGGTTATACTAAAATGAATAATTTCTTTTCTTCCCATTATGGATTTAAATATGATATAGTGCGCATTGCATTTTTAAGACGTCAAGATTGGTATTTAACTAAACATTAAGACTGTAATAGGCAGAAAATGTAGCCAGCTTAATTGTTTCCATCCAAGAAATTTTTGTATGCGAAGGTCTTCACTTGGATTACTTGAACCTTATGTCCCATTAATAATGTTACCCATTCATCAAAGCTTTAGTGTAAAAGAAAATTGTTTACTTTATATTTTGAAATTATATGAACTCTATCATGAGGTATATATTTCACATTAAGGTTGTAATGGAGTGTTTGTTTCAGTAAGTTGTTGGCATATTTGGATTACAGATACACATTTTGATTCTGCAAAGTAGAGCATACACCAAATCTATCCTTATCAATATCATGTTGGTGCGAGGTAGCATTTCATATGAAAATAAGCTATTTAATATGTTTTTAAATCAGGTTAAATCTTTAAAATCCTGAACAGCACCTTTGCAACATTCTGGAGTCTAAAATTTAGTGGGGACCCTCTATTAACAATTTTTTTGCCAACTTTAAACTTAGGTTTGGATTGCTATCCTGTGATTGTTTGGTAGGATACTTTGTGTACAATTATCGGCCTAACTAAAAACTATTTTTATACATTAGGCCTGCACATAAACTGTGTCAACAAAGTATGCTGTATTTTTTAATGAAATATGAATCCTGAAATATAAAATTTTGTTTTGTTTTGTAAATATTTTTTGGATTCAAATGCGAAATCACTCTGTGCCTCTCAAACTAACTGTTTATATGTGTTCATATAAGAGTAACACAGTTGTTGAAGTTGGTAATCCTTTGTGTCCACAGTTTTTTTCAAAAATATCTTTTGAAGATTACTATTTTAAAGGCTTTACAGAGCCACTCTATGAGTCTCTGCAGGATCTGATCAATTATGCAAACATCTGTTTTAGTCATAAGATCTAACCTTGTCTTTCATGGAATTCTCAGAGGATAGTTTTCTCACTCCTAAGCTTCTGATAGGAACTTGTATTTCAAACAGTCTTGAACTCTTTTAACACTCAGTGTGTTTTCTCAATTTTTCATTATTTCATGACACAAAAGCCTAGATTTTGAGATATTAATTTAATGTATTTGATAAATAAAATTTTATATACATTTGTTGATGTTTAATTGACACAAGTTAGGTTTACAAAATCAATTGTGGTGCAGCTTGTAGGTCATAGCAACCAAACTAATGAGACTGTTTGGCCTCTGATATTTCAGATTGATATGTCATATAGGGCATCTTAGTATACTGGTATCAGACGGAAAAAGTAAAAAAAAATGTTATAATACCTTTCAATGTTTTAAATTAAAACTTTTCTGAATTCATCATGAACATATTTAATCTTATCAGTAGACAAATGTCCATCGTTGTCAAATTTTCATTTTTGGTCAATTTTTTTACCTGCGTGACCTGTTAAAGCAATAAAAAAAAGAGCAAATTTATTCCCACAAATGTAAGCTTTGAAATTTTACAATCTTTTAGGTCAATAAATTGCCACCAAGCTGAATAGATATCAAGATTTTCTGTTAAGATGGTGACAGCTCAGGAAAGACATATTCCCTTGGAATGAAAGCTGGTGATTATCTCCTTGTCAAATTGCTTTCAAATTTTACCTTGAGTTAAGTATTTGAAATGTGTAATTGCACAAACATAAAATTATTCATATACATATATATAAAAATGGGCTGCAGTAATTTTGACAAATGAGCAAGACACACTTCTTAAGTCTCATGGGAACTGTCCATTCTACTGTTGTAGAAACTAAAATAGGGAGTAAATGGAACTGCAGTCAACTTGTGCCAAAGACCTTTTTTTTTTTAAAAAGAAAAGATCAGGAGTTTCATGGCACTTGTAATATTTGCGTCAAAGTCACCAATATCTATGTCCATATCTATCTAGATCTTATATGTCAAAATCGTTATGATTTTAAGTTGATGAAGCAATATAAAATTGTTTTTTGAGAAAAAAAAAAAAGCAAAAAATATGCAACATTTGGAAAAAGGTCTGTTTCTTTGTAACACAACTAAAGTCATTTTCATCAAGAGGTTTTGGTGATGATTTTATTGTGAAATTCATAGAGTTGTGATGCTTTTTGTATTTTTCTTTTACAGGAAGCTAGGGGGTCTCATCTTTAGTTGCTTCTGTTTTCATTCAAAATCCACATTTTTCTTAAATGTCATTCCATTCTTTCTACGCAATATATTATAATGAAGGAAAATTATATTATATTATAAATGGGTTTTTTTTTTGTTGTTTTTTTAATGTGCCAAACCCTTAAAAATATCCTGTTTATATTACCTTTGCATGTGTTCTTTTTTTAATTTATCATTTTCAAAAATACATTGATATTATGAGCTTTTGCAATATTCTACTTCAAGTTTCTCAATTATTAAATTGTTAAATTGTTGGGTTATTTTTTTCTCCTTGCAGCCGTCCCTTTTCTTTGCAATATCATTGAATGGCAATTTGTTTTTACATCATAATCCAATGAAATGTGATAAAGTATATTTGATTTAAACCACTAGCTTTTTGTATGTAGTGACTTCTTGTACCCTTCTCGAGTATTTCCTACAGTAACATGAAATTTATGCTTTGATCACATTGTAGTCCTGTAGTGCTGGTGAATAAAGGAATATTAATTTAACAAATTATAATTTTTGACTTTGTTTCTTTTCATCAATACAAACATTAATATATATTCAGAGAACTATTTCCTGTAGGTTTCACCATTAAGGAGTTCAGAAATTGCTTTGTTTAAAATATTACAACTTTTCAATGTGAAAGTTTGGTAGACTTGGGTGCCTTTTTTTTTTTTTTAAGATTTGTTGAATTCCAAGTCTAACGTTACAGTTGTGATTATCTTTGTTCAAAGCGAATATCATTTATGACAGAATTTTTAAGTTGAAATTGATCTCTTTCTTTTGAGTTAAACGGTGAAAGCAAGAAGTGCAATTTTAAAAGAAATATGCATATGCTGAGAACAGAAGGGTGCATTGCAGCTGAACAAGAGCAGACAATGGTCATCTAGAAGATAGATCTAGGTTGAAAATTAGTTAGGTACCATCACTTTCTTTTACACTAAATTTCATGACCACAAAATGCATATAAAAGAAGTCTTACTTAGAATTATTTACACTTTACTTACGGTTTCTCAATAACATCAAACCCGCAGATCAGCAATTATTTATTGTAAACCATTAAGCATGATCTTAAACAAAATGTCATCAAAGTTGATGCCAAGCTGCTAATAGCCTTGTATGTTGTTCAGCCTTTTGTTCAGTGCTAATGCTAGATTGCAAAACTCAGCAACATAGTTTCAGTTGTACTATCAAAACCAAATTCTTGCCACAGCCCATCTTTGCATACACCTGATTTTCAAAAATATGAAAGTACAGTGGAAACCACAAAAACTGAAGTCTGATTATTTGAATTTCTCATAAACCGAATTTTGCAAGATGCTTTTTTTTTCTCTTTGGCTTTTTTGGAATCAAACTCGTATTTCGAAGTATTTCTGATTTGATTCTCTTAATTCAAAGTCGATACCACCTCATAAGGCATCACAAAAGTGCTACATGCATCTCTCAAGCAGCAATCGGTGCCAATCACTGCCCAAGAAAGGCTGATCAGTGCTAAAACAAATCAAGAAGGGAGCAGATGCATTAACAATTAAATGCCAGTAGCAAATCTGTACAGATACTCAAACATGGGAAAGGAGATGGGAAGGGTTGCTCGTTGCTGGCTCAGTACACACTCACTCGATGAGTCTTAGATTCTGTTATACCCATTTTTGTAATTCGAATACTCTTAATTCGAAGATTTAATCCATTCCCATACAATTCGAATTATGAGTTTTCCACCGTAATCACTTGACAAACTTGATATTTGCAGTGGACTTCTTTTTAAAAAAAAAGCTCTCTGATTCAAAGGAAGTCATTTGCAGTAACTGGTGAGTTGCTATGTGGTGACTGCTGTTTCAAGATTTTGTTGCAATCAGTATTTGACATTTAAGTCATATTTTGCAAAGACGTTTTTCTCACTGCCATACTTGAAAATGGCATCTCAGAAAAAAAACCAATGAAAGAGAGATTCTACCACTGCTTTAATCAATTATTCCAAGAGATTGGTGTGTTGAAATATCAGTTGGTCTTTTGATTTCATTGTGGAAAGCTTTATTTTTATCTGCGGGTCATAAAGTTCAATTATCATTACCAATACTCTTAAGGCTACAACTCAAGTCTTTTTTTTTATGAACGTGGGAGTGAGGAAAGTGGGAGGAAGAGAAATTTGAAAGGATGGCTACTTGAAAACAGAAAACATTCATTTTCAAATTGCTTTCAAGAAAAACAAGATAACTTGCAAATAAATACAATTTATTACAATGTCAATTTTGATGAAAGTTTTTTGCAGTGCAGCACAATCATGCTATCGATAAATAGTAAATTGGCACAGGCAAAGTATACAGAAATATAATAATTTAATGCAAGAAGACAAATGCAGAATAAGCATTCACCAAAATTGTACATATATTCAAAATAGAAACAGTCTTGTTAATCAATCTAAATAAATGAGTTTGTATGGCTGGCGAGTATCATTTTTGAAAGGCAACCATTGCTCTGGTTTTTTTTTGGTTTTTTTTTTTAAAGAAAAATTCAAAGCAAGATATTGATTTACTGCAGGTCACCATTTGGTTTCAAAGTATCAATGCTTACAAAATAAAGACAGTACAAGAAATAATTTCAGGGTCAGAAGAATTTCTTTTCTTATGAGGTACTAGTTTCTTCACTAAGAGTAAATGCCAATTCTATTCTTGAGTAACCATTGTCATAAAGGGCTTCGCTTTCCCTGAAAGACTTACAAAAAAAAAACTGAATGATAATGTCCTACCACTAAAAATGTATTTCTTTCTAGAGTAGACCAACGCCAAAACTTGGACATTCTCAAATGAAGGCTACAATATTGTTTTGGTTTATTTAACCAATTTACATTTGTAAATGCTATAACAATTTCATACCTTAGATATGGAAAGTATTATTGACATCAGTTTTGTCACAGTTGAATTTATGAAATGTAAAAATAAAGGTGCACTGAGTAGCAAAATATATTGTGCCGAGCATTGTTGCACAATTCATCATCATACTCCACTAAAAAAACCACAACCCAAAAGCCTTTAGAGAAACAATATTAAGTACAAAATAATCAAATAAATAAAATACCATGTTAAGTGACTTAATATAACCATGTGAGACATACAGTGAGAAAACATGAAAGAATTATGGTGCTAATCACTGTAATAACTTTCTCTTTGACTGCTCCTGTTTCTTAAATGGAATGTGAAGTGCTAGGAGGACCATCCATCACAAAACAAGAACCTTGAAAATAACATGGAATGTTGAAAGAAGGACTAGAGAGAATTATTAAATGAAATTAAAAAAAAAAATCTATTAAAGGTAACTTATTTCTTTTAATACACTCTTAAATGACTCTCGTTGCGCAGGTTCAAGTTGTCTTTTCCATCAAAAGATGTAATATGTTTCGTTTATACAACCAAACAAAATGTTACAAATAAAAGTTTTGAGGTACAGCATATTGAAAACTTGGTAATAGCATCAACAAAAACATAGGCACATATTATTTCAAAGTTGACTGCTTTGTCTCTTTGAATTTAGATAAATTTTACACAAGCATAAGCATAAGCATAATTATTTATAGATTTCCAATTAAGGTGGTTATCTTTAACCATAATGCTGTTGGCTTGGACTTTTATTTATCATTTATAACAGTATAGAGCCAATTGCCTGAGGAGCATGTATATACCAAGGTTCTTTGACAACAATCAACACATACAAATCAGTGCTATCAATGAAAGACTTAGTATCAGAATGTACAGTGAATTGTGTATTAACAATAACTGTATATAAACAGAGGGACACAAAAAATAAAGAAGTTGATTGAACTTGCAAATTAAGGCTACTCTTCTTTATGCATAGCTTATAAAAGATAGAAGAATAATATATCATAGACAAAAAGTTTAAGAATGTTACAAACACATCAAAATATGTAG
This sequence comes from Elysia crispata, assembly GCA_033675545.1. Classification (NCBI taxonomy): domain Eukaryota; kingdom Metazoa; phylum Mollusca; class Gastropoda; family Plakobranchidae; genus Elysia; species Elysia crispata. The sequence continues at coordinate 88,802 of JAWDGP010001382.1, forward strand.
ATAATTTACATCCTTTACTGCACAGTCCTCAACTGATCTTAAATGCATACAAAATTTACATTTGATGTTTTTTTTATATTTCAAAATTATATTATGATCACAACACATCCAAAATTTATACAAATTCGACATATATTAAAAATCCATCAATCCTAGTGGAGTCTTTTGAAATACATTAGGCACTCTAGAATGTAACTTGAATTCCATCACAAATAATGTACTACTGAGATATCTTCTTAATATTGAGTATTTCATATCACTGATTTTACATAATAAGGCAATCTCTTAATACCTGTTTTCTAAAATAGTGATTCTAAAATAGCTTCATGTACAGTATAATTTAATTTAATTTCAACTACAATGGAATTAACATAGCTTTTCATCTGGAAAGGTGAATATGGCAAATGAGCTAATTTTGTATTCCCAAATCTTTTTAAAGATCTTTTTAAACACTTATTAGGAAGATATGAACACCCGCAAAAGTGCCTAAAGGTGTCTGCCTGGTGGTTATTCATAGCCGTACATTTACTTAGACCTACATGATAATAATGTATAAAAGGATTTATTCATTGTTCTGTATTTTACAAAATTAGCTAACTATTCTTATTATCAGAGATGCCTTTTGTTAACAGAGTGCTTCAGAAACTGAAATAAATAAGCCTCTATTTCAATCATTTACATGATTTTTCTTTCAATAAATTAAAAAAGGCAAGATTGTTTTGGTAATGATGAACGAAAATTTACTGCTATATTCTGAAATGTGTATCTCATAAACTTCCATGATAAAAGATTCATCAACATGTCTTTTTTAAGTCTACATCATTTAAGTGACTCCCCTTAGTTTAGCCTCATTAAATGATATGGGGTCAACACATTCATGCCTGGAGAAAAAAAAAAAGGAGCACTATTAACAACAAACAATAAAACAATATTGGTTGATTAATTGCTAAAATCTATATTTTAGCTTGACAATGCTATTTCACTCTTATTAGTGTTTATTTTCAAGTCTGTTGGTTGATTGCTTTGATCAAAACTCTTCCCATTTTACGAATGAATGCAACACACCCAACGTCTGTGGGTATTTTTTTTTTCAAGGCAAAAATTTGCAAGAGAAATGGGCACTTTTCTAATTACATTCACTGTGATTTATTATACATCAATAGGAAAAAAATTATATTAAAAACAATAAAACTGATTGGATTAAGCAATTTGACAAACAATTTCTGTTGCAGTGTTGCAAAAAATGGTTTTAATAGCATCATTTAATTGAAATCATGTAAGAATTTTTTAAATATCTGAAATCAAGATTCGTATGAGAAACTTAAAAAAAAATTATCTTTATCTTTATTCAAACTGATGAAGTGCAAAAAAATATTTTTGATTCAGAAAATTTGTGCATAAGTAGTATTTGAAATCTCTGATTGAACTTTTCATATTTGGATGGGCTCAAGAATGCCCTTCGAATGAAAATGAAATTCAAGTAACAAGAGCACTTCCAAATAGCTATGGGAGTGTTGAAATTTTAGACAGTTTTTTATAATAAGAAAAAAAAGCAGCAAATACCTTAACTATTAAAAGATTGCCTTCCAATTTGGTCTATAATTAAAATATAACTTACCGCTGAAATAAATGTTCCTCGATTTTTTAAATCATACACGTATAAATACACAAATGTCTTGCAAGGCTTAACAATCAAATTGCATGGTCTCAGAGACTGCATATGGCCTAAAAAAGTCTGTCAGTCTGAAGATTGTGAAGAGACTCATTTTAACAGCTCCTTGATTCATTATTGTCATGAAAATATTGCACATGGGATTTATATTAAAAAAGCCCTTGCCATGCTTGGTGTTACACTTGAATAATACACTCAACAGACATTATGGCTAGCAAGGCTAAGCCATTACTTTCGATGCTGCTCCAACCATTTCTTGCAGATGTTTGTTACTGCTGATTGCTTCAAACGCAGTGCTGCTCCGGCAATTCTTTGGACATCCTCCACTCTTTCTCTTTTGACAGCTAAAAGGTATGCTGAGCGAAGCTTTCCAACTAAAATAAAGGCATTGATCTGTGGAAAATAAAGACAACAGTTATGCAGACTCTGAAACAGAACTGTAAAATAATATTTTTACCACAGGAGGGAGAAAAAGTAGAAAAATTGCCAACAAAAATGAGGGAAATAAATGGCCAAACGTTTCTGGAACATTTCAAACGAGTCTGATGCCAAAAATTTGAATTTGAAATATCATTTAGAACTGGTCTCTTTCTTGCTATTTCAAAAAGGTAAAAATAATGACTCCTCTGATAATTTTAATAGTTTTATGAAGTTGTCACCAATGGGAAGCTGAGGAAAATGCATTGGTCTAAATGCGATCATCTTCAAATGTGATATAGGCACCATGCCACAATTTGGAGTAAGTGCTGAACAAATGAAAAAAAATGTTTTGCATGTAAAAAAAAGATCACTTTCAAGAGTGAATTTGATTAGAACGACAGAATTCAAATAGTTCGAACCTTATCATAATTAGATCTCAAGAGCTCCTTTTCTCCAAGGTGTGAATCTTAGGAAAAATGTTACTTTTGAATTAAATACATTCTCTTTTGACATTTTTTTTTATAACAATTATGTCCATTTTCTTCTGATATCAATCAGTAAATTTGAAGTCACATGTTCAATCTATACATAACCACAATACACAACATAGAAAAAAAGGAGAGAAAAAAAATTAAATCAGAAGACTATATTGCAGACTATTAGCTTCAATTGAGAATAGTTGCTGAAATGCTTCAAAGAGATAAAATATAAAAAAAAGTCTCTTTTGAAGCAAATTATTTCTTTGTACCTTTACCAACTAAGTTTGTGTTTTGTTATCAGTCATATAAAATATTTATAAGGCTCAATTGCTTGCCCCATACTCTTTATCTCTTCATTGTATATATATATAACTTCATCTCTCAAGAAGATGCAAAACACGGCTGTTAAAACAGACCAAAAAGCGGCAACTTAGTTTGCTTCCAATCCCTAACTCAGACGCCCGCAGTTAGTGGGCGGATCGGTGATCAATCACCTGTCAGGCAGGCTACAACCGTGTGTGCCCGTGCATGACGCTGCACTGTTTTTGCATTGCAATAAATATGGTCCCATTAACACCAAGTATATCAAACATATAATCATTTTAAAGCTGAAATTGTCCTGAATACAACGCTATATTTTTTATCTCTCAATTATAAAGTGTTTAGATGGTGCAGGTGAATCTTCATACTTCTAGTAAAAGAACAGAAAAAAGTCTTGATTTTCATAACACCTCAGTTTGATAGGAATATTTCAAAAGTGAAACAATTTTATCGCTTAAAAATTGTTTCCCGATATTTAAAAGATTAATATAAAGAACTTGTGAAAGTTTGAAGTGCGAAGAATTTTTCATTGATTTTATATGATTTTTTAAAATAATTCCACACGCTCGGGTCTGCACGAAATACCCGCAAATAACACTCTGCACTATAGATCTACCTTAGAAGCCTCAAACCAACACTTTTAAATATGGAGCAGCACTTAGAATCTGAACGCAACCTAAAGCTCCATGAAGTTTGCAGATCTTGTTGTGATATATCGCTAAATAACAGATAGAGGAAACAATCAAAAGGGAGAGGGGGAGAGAGAGAGAGAGAGAGAGAGAGAGAGAGAGAGAGAGAGAGAGAGAGAGAGAGAGAGAGAGAGAGAGAGAGAGAGAGAGAGAGAGAGAGAGAGAGAGAGAGAGAGAGAGCTCTTACTCTTAGCACACGCCCCGCTGATTGAAGAATGTAAGGCAAAGTAAACGTATGACTTACCTGTAAAGGAAGACAATGTGCAACCCTACACAAGTTTCATTTTCTTCTTAGTGCGTGTTTTTAATTTTCTTAAAAGTTAACACCAGGCCTCCCTCATATATATTGACGCTCAACAGCTTGAACTACGATGTACTATCGTTGTTTAGATTTATTATTTTATATCAAAATGCCGTACCAGCGCTGTAAGAAGTGGACTATCATAACTCAAACCCGCATAACTTAGAAACGGAGAACTCTTCGCTAATGCCCTTTGGTGGGTGTTAAGTTCAACATATATATGAAATGCTGTAAAAATTTCATCCCCAAAAATTGTTTCAATTTTTCATAAATGTCTCGTAAAAAACGTCACCAACTTATGATTATTCCAGATTCATGTACTTATTCAAGCGCTCAATAACTTCATCAATTAAATGAAAAGAAGGGGAAAAAATATATCCTCGTATCGCTGAAATATAGATGTAACAAATTATATGATTTTTGTTGTTCTTCCTTTCATGCATAATCTTAAATTCTCAATTGTTTTGGTGTGAAAATTAGATCTAAAATCTAAAGCTGCGAGGAAAGGGGAATCCCCGTTCTGCAGGGATGGTTGACCCCATGACCCAATCGGGTTACAAGCTGCTTCACGGGTGCGGCAGGCAAACTAAAATGCCGCTCTTTAACAGCCGTGAAAAAATTCATCAAAAGTACATAATTTCTGGAACATATATTTTTCTCCCTAATTTTGCTGTAAGGGGCAGTTTTTAACAAGTATGGAGAAATATATTGAGATGACCAGGGAATCAGTCTGAATTTGAGGTTGAGTGCAATCTTTTGATACAGTCCTGATATTCAAAATGCACTAATGTTTAAACAGTTCTCACCTTGTTGCCATCTTTTCGCAAAAGTTGAATCAAAGTATCACTTTCATCAGGGGCCTAAAAAAGATAAAAACAGTCAGTTAGGTGACAAGTCCTAAATCCTTTAACACTCAATATAACTTGATTTACACTTCCCATTCCAAAAACTTTTAAATTTTACTTACAAATAGAGCAAATTGTGTGAGTTTGCTTGAGATATTAAGGATAGAATAAACACAGTATACAAACAAATATGATGATGGCACAACTTGTTTTCAAGAAATGGGGAAACAATTATCCTTAACTACTTTCCTTGTTTTGAGTTTTACACCTTGAACCAAAATGTATATCGCATGAAAATAATTTCCTTCCTATCCGGAAGTATCTGGTCATCCTGACTAAATCTATAGTACTGTCCTTACAAAATGATCTTTCACATTGTAAAAGATTTACGAGGTGATCTGTTTGGCTGTCTGTCTAGGGGTATGAAAATAATACACAGCCAATCACTCGACTCCTCCGTAGAAAATAAGTCTGAAGTCCTCTTGTAAAAATTAGTTGCAAACCGTTTAATCCAACCCAATGCTGACTGACAAGAGGTTCACTCAATAATCACTGTAAGTTGACTCACTGCTCACAAAAAGTTAACTGACTGGACACAATTTCAACTCTGATTTATACTAAATCTCATCAAATTATCTAGAAAAGGAATTACATCATTTATATGAGAATATTCTTGGTACATATAATGATTAATGCCCTATAAAATAGCAACCAGTCAGAACAAAGGTAAACAAGGAGTGACAAAACCATCATTATGCTAGGACTAAGTGGTAAATTCCAGAAGAATCTAAACCGCACACATTCAAGGACACTTTTCTCACAGTGCTAACTATGTTCAACAAACAAAACTAAGTTCTTAGGCTTGAAATACAAACATTATGCAGTTAAATAAAAAAAATTTACATATAGATCTAGTTGATCACTACTCAAAAAGTATGCATCTATACAGAGTGAGGAAATCAATAGATAAAATTAGAGCACAATGCATTACACACATTAAGCTGCTTTTTTGCTAAGCATACCATGCATGCAACAGACTCGACCTAAACCCATTATTCAATTCAAGGGTGAAAGGCCTTTGGCTTTGCATCAATTAAAGTTTATTCATACTAGAAATAGCTAATGTGAAAGCATTCTTTACACCTTTTCTTAGATTTTGGTCAGTTTAAATTTGACAATACTTATACCACTGCAAAACACAGTTATAAAATAACTTAACGGTTTGATGAAAAAAATTCATTACAAATTTTTTTTTCCTTCTACAGTACTTTACTAATATTGTTGGCGATACCTGATTGTTACTATCAGCCATGACCAAGAGTGAGGCTCCGACAATTTCATCCACACCATCTTCATCTACCAAACTCTCTTGCACAAGGCGCTCTATCAGGGTACTTATCTCTGGGATACGGCCCAGTTTGGCAAGCTCACGTGAACAATGAGTGAAGATAAGGACTGGATTTAATCGAAATTCCTGGGGAACGTATGTGAAAAAAAATAGTTGGAAATCGTTTTTTTTTTTTTTAATAGCGAGGAATATATTCATACATTATTGTACAAAACTTATAACTCCCAGTGAAAGGTGAGGATGTATAAAATGATGGAGCTCATTAAGTTTTGCATAAAACTATTGATTATAAAACTGAACAATCTCTCCAAAATTTTAATATGGCTTAAAAATTTTTTTTTTCTTTTTTTTAAATTAATATTCCATAAATGGTTACTAATTCAGATCTTAAAAAATTATTCCAGCTAAGCTATCTACTAAGTAGACTAAGGTTTACAAATAAGTTCTGCTCCAAGTCTTTTTGTCTTCTAACATACAGGGGAAAATTGAATATTTGAAAATCAAAAAATTGTCATAATACCCTTAAGATAAAAAAAAGAAATGAAAGCATAATGGAGCTCATCATATTTGTCCCTATTATACACATTGAAAAGTAAATGTCAAAATATTTTAATAATGTAAAAATGTCTAATTTCCATTCATTCAGCTGGAATTCTACCTTAAAAAGAAAAGAAACCGTACCTTTATGATTCGAACTGTAAGATCAAAACCTGCACTGAAATCATTCCCACTCAATAAAATCTATAAAGGAAAAGGAAGATATATATTTTGATGGCTATGAGATCTTTTTACTAAGAATAGATTACACAAGCTATGAGCATCATTGAACAATTTGTAGTACTTGTGCAATTTATATTGAAAAAAAAAACTAAATTTTATGAACAGAAACATAATCATGCATTTGTGTACAGCAGAAGATTAAAAAAGAAAAACTTTCAGTTATCTGGAAAGTTTTGTCACACTAATTTTACTTAATTCTGTTGAAAAAAGATAACTAGCAATCTAGGGCAGAGTATTCAAGCAGAGGAAGTGATATATTTTGACCAATAGTTTAGTAAAAATTCAATTTTTGATTTTATTCAGGAGCAAAGTTTCTGACATTGATTTATAAGCAAAAATCAACTTTTGGAGGAAATAAATCGTGGTATTTTCGTTTTGAATGTTACAAAATTTCAATTGAATTTGGCTCCTTAAAGATTTGCCTAAATGTGAATCGTTTTTTTGTTTCAAAAGTTTACCTTGAACATTTCTCTATAAATACTTCAAAAAGCACTCACCAGTCCCACCAGTTGTGTGCGATCTGACCCCTGGCCAAATAATGTGGGCACCTGAGATTTGGATGAAGTCAAAGAGGACCTGTCCGAAGTGGCCCCTCCCAAGGCTTGGGTAATACACAGCTCCATAAACTTTGTTACTTCAATTTGTAGGGCTATTGTTCCTATATGCCTGGGGAAGAGTTAAAAAGCAGACTTTTAAGATAAAAGGTAAATTTTTGTAATATCTTCATAAAGAACACTTGCTATATGGTGCAATGCATATTTGTATTTAAAACTATTTTCAATTCATATTTCTTTAATTTTTTTGAAACACATAAAATAAAACTAATTTTTTTCCTTATTTTTTAAAGACAAAATGTTCTTATGTTTACAACTGTGGGCTTATCTAGAATTTATTGATTTTCAGCAGTTAAGTTTCCACATCTACAAAATTATGGCGTCCTCCTCATCCCTCCTGTCTCTCAAGAAAATGGCTTAATCATTTCACGGCTGTATTTAAGTTAAGAATACCTTTTCTTTTGTCTCTTCATCATTAAGGTTAAGGATGATCAATTTGGTGTACTTATTTTGATCAGTGTATTTCTTTTTAGAAATAGAATGATTCAGCTTTTTTATCTACTAATTCATCAAATAACTTAATATAACGGGACCCCAGCTGGATGTCATAATGTCCTTTTTTCCACCACTTACTTCTTGACCTGATCTGGGGTGAGTACCATCCTGGCTGCCGCCTCTGCTGACGGTCGATCCCAGCTAGGAGCCTGTGTCCTGCTTGCAGAGGGTGGAGTAGGAGTACTAGGGGCCAAGGGGTGTCTCACATTTCCCCACTGACCTGGGTCCAGATAGGACTGGCAAACATTTTTAGAACAAGTTGGGATAAGAAACTTATAGTGTGGTTTTTCCACATAGACAAAAATAATGAATGATGGTGCTATAAAAAAAATCAGCTTCAAATTCAAGGGCTTGAAATTATATGCTGCATAAAGTAACTTTTTGGTAGGTGGCTAACACAAATAAAAGAAGTAATCCTTTAAGGAAAGGAAGTGGCTTACAAATTCTTACAGACATGTCAGGGCTCTGTCAGAGTATCAAATATTTGGTGCTTGATTACCAAAAAAAATTATAAGATAATTAAAATTTAACATTTCTCAAAAATACCCATCAAGAAAAAAAGGATATAACATATTTATTCTATTACTCCACAGCAAAATTAATGTGTCTGTCTATGAAACTCATGCTACAAGAGTCTGCGATGCTTTTCTTCAGATTTTGATAGAAAAATTAAATTTGCTTTATTCCTTTCTTTAATGTATTATAGAACCTTTAATGTTTTTTTGGCAAGGATACGAATTGAAATGGCTTACAACTAAGGACACAAAATTGCTCAGTGTTTCAATCAGTCATATTTTCAGTGTATTATATACACTGCAATGTTCTTTTCCAAGGATATAAATTGAAATGATCCTGAACAACTAAGGGTACACAAATTGCTTAGTGCTTCATTCAATTTCAAGCTAGAGAGTGTAAATAAGCTATCTCAACAGTTTAAAGATGATTAGACCAGGGAGGAATATGCTCTGCACAAACCAGTTGAGAGAAAATACATCTATTAAGTTGTTAGTACCAAATCATGCTCAAAGCCTATGAAGAACTAAAATTAATGGACAGAGTACCTGCAAGTGCTGTTGAGCTGTCAACAGGTACTGCACCCTTCCACTGAGGTCTAGATAACTTGTGGCTCCACGTTGGTAGAAGTGACTAATGCATGTCATTGCAGCTCGAATGTAGTCCTTTGGATGGAAAAGATAAAAAGATATTAGGTTTTCCCTTGCACGTCTTGCATGATTAGAATTTCATGACATACAGAGTAATCATTCTTTAATTATCTATGCTTATGTCAACAATGACCATTCTGTCCCTATTCCCAGATTGTTCTTGTTTGTCTTCAAATCTGACATTTAAAAATTTTATTTGAAGTAACTTATAAATGTACACATACATATTTTTTGCCTTGTTACAAACACACACAGGCACTCTGTCTGTCTGTCTCTCTATTTCTTTCTCTCAGACATTCTACCTACCTTCATGAAAATTTGCACTTGATACAAAGTGTAGAAGTATTTGTTTTTCAGCAGGTGTTTACATGTGGCTGAGAGATAGGGTGTCCATTTCTCCAATGTAGGGTCCAACATCAACATCTGCTCTAGTAAGCGTCCCATCTCTCCTGAGTGCATTGCTGGTACCATCAGACCTGTCACAAACACATCTGAGGAGCAGTGCTGAAACACGAACAAAAGTAAAGAGATTGTAACTTATCCTACAACACTCAACAATTGTATGCATAAGAGATGATGCAACAATTTGTATTGACCTACCAAAAGGTCTATTCTGGTAACAGGTAAATCTAGCAGTGCTTTTCTTTTCTTTTGGAACTTTATAATCACAACAGACCTTACTTCTGCCTACCAATGGCCACAAAACACTTGCCTTGAGATCTCCACAGATCTTTGTCTTTTATTTTTCTGCCTTTCCCATGGGTTCTTGTTACAAATGGAAAATAGAATTGAGACAGGCTATATGAAACAATCAACCAAAGATTAAAATAAAAAAAAGTAGGAAATAAAATTAGCGAATTAGTTGGTCCTGATTATTCAAAGTGTTTTCAAAGAAATATAGCATGAAGTTAACACAAATTTCAAAGAGAGCATCATACTTACATGATTGATAGCAAATTGAACCGCTTTCATCCAGTAATTGTGCTGTCTCAGGAAAACAATGTGGTCCATATAAGTTCCATAGGTCTTTAAATAATACATACATTCTTTGTGAGGGACAGACTCTACACGATTCTCCTCGCCCACACTCTGAAAAGAAAATTAAAAGTATAAATATCAAAAAATACAATTGTTAAATAAGGCGATACTGACCACAAAAACTGTGATACAGGCAAGAAAGACATTTTGAGCAAGATCCTACATAACCTTTGGAAAAACAGTTTAATTGTACTTCCCTTTTTACAATTAAACACTGGGGTTGTTGGTATTAAGTTGATCAAAAAACATAGAAATCAACCAGAGCCAACTATTTTCCCTAATAAATTTAACATATAAACTCTGACAGATATTAAGGAAGCCTTTCACAGTTAAGAATTACTAACAAGAGATATACAATTTAAAAAAAAGGCCAAGGAAGCAAGGTTTGCCACTCATATTATATTAAGATTTGAAGCAGCATAGAAATATGACCTTGCTTACAATTAAAAATACTGATTACCTTTTAATACCTATTGGTGATAACCACTATATATTTCTGGTTTAAAAAGGAAAAATTCTGTGTTCAGTTCTTTTATGTACACTAGTATATGTTTAAAACTTCATAGCTACATACTGGTACAAGTAATGTCTTTATGTTGCAGATACTCTCTGGATCCCTCAAGAGCCTTTGAATCTGAAAAGATGAGGTCATTACTTTTATTTCCAGGAGCAAGGAATGCAATAACAAAAAAATCCAACAAAATTAAAGAAAGCCATAAAACTCTTTAAGACAATATGTTGATGTTTTCAAATGATATCTTAAATGAATATTTCAACAAATATCTGGAAAAGTATGAGTTGCAAGATGATGATTATGGTTTTCAACGAGTTTTTCAATTATGGATGAAATATAAAAAGGCCTACTTGGCTTGGTATACATTTTTTCATATTTCTCAGTGCAAATTCATCAAATGCATCGCTAGAAAGATCATTAAAATAATGCCAAAAGTGTACAGCCTAATTGCACGAGAATCAGAATCGCTCCAAGTTATGGTGTGAAAACAATATTTTAAAAGGTTGAAAGGACAGTGAATAGTTGTCATGGTAGGCAGAGGATTATTACAAGATGAAAATTAAATATCAACATATTTGAATATATATTACACATATCTGCTTACCTCAGTCATGCCACTGTTTGGTATTGTGTCCAGAAAATCTATAATTTCTCTGAGAAGCCTGCTCTGCCCTGCCGAAGTCTGGTTTTTATCATTAGGAGCCTGAAACATCCAAAGCCATTAAAATGCCATAAATGTTTTCTATTTTGGAGCATTTTATAAGATTCTTTTCCATTATTCACCTGCTATAAAATTAATTATAACAAAATAAACATTTTCACATACTAAAGCATATAAGCAAAAGGTTTTCTGCTATCTAAAGCTTGTTTCAAAAAATTTTAAAAGAACGCACAAAAGATTTTTAAAAAAATTAATATTTAATATTTCTCTTAAGACCAAGTTTAGTGCCAACATAAAGATTTCTTGACCCAATCTAACAATTTCAAACACCCATCGTTCATGCTTCACTTCATACGAGATCACAAACTTTCTTGGCCTCGCATACTTTAATGAAAATGAACACAAAAGTGTCTGCCACATGTTTGGTTAGAACAACAACAACAACAACAAAAAATAATGCTTGGTACCATCAGACAACACTGCTTTTGACTTCCCTAACAAACCTAGGTCTGGCCTTATTCTGTAAGATTATTTCTATAACTAACAGCCATTAACATATGAGAGCAAGCATGGAAAACTCTATGTCTAAATTTACTATAACAGAAATTGTTCCATGCCCAAATTCTGAGCATTCATAATAATACAGTCTCAGTTCAACACTGTCCTAAGCTGTAGGCTGGTTAAGAAATCCAGCAACAGGTTAGCTTTGTTCACAGCATCAGTTCGAGGTAATTTATATTAAATATGTGAAATATAATGGGATAGTGCTGCTTTTCAATAAATTCATTCAAAACCCAAGCCTATTTGATTTAAAACATGATTCTTTGTAAATGTTTCAATGCTGACACTTAAACTTCTGCACTTAATTAGACTTAACTAGTAATCCTTTGTAGCCAGTTCCTTTAAAAAAATATATACTGATGTGAATTTATGTTTTGACAAATTAAACTTGAGTAGGCCTCAATCCTTTGTAAGACCACTTTTGATGTATGAAGTGCACAGCATACAAAAAAATTCTAGGAAATTAATAACATGATTTTTTCTATTGTTACCCTGTAATATTGCATACCAATATTTCTGTTTGTCAGGACAAATTGTAAATAAGATGGTTACTTTAAAAATTTTCTATAATTTTCAAAATGGTACATTTCAGTTGTCACAGCAACCAAACATCCTTAAAACTATGTGAATGTTTAAAGGTCAAACACCCTTTAATGGGTCTTATAAAAATAGATAACAGGTAATTATTTTAAAAGTATGACTTCACTGACGAACATAACATTTGGATATCAAAAGAAAGTTTGTATCATGGGCTGCACTAAATAGAAAATGAACGCCAACCTTCAAGCAGTGAGAAAATTTGTCTCGAGCACCAGCAAAATTTCCAAGCTGAAGGCAAGCAAAACCCATGGCTGACCACACACCTGCAGGATCAATCCCACATTTGGTGGATACTTCCATTGCAAGGGACAAACGCTCATCAGCAATCAGTTTATCTCGCAGACGTCTAAGTGGATTTTGAAAAAAAGTTTTATCAATGCTAAAATGTTCAATCTTTATCCGTGGTGAACAAGCTGACCGTTTGGTCAACAAGAACTCATCGGATGCTTACATTTTTATTTTTTCTCAGCTTTAGTTGAATATCCAGTTTTTACACATGGCAAGCAATATCTTTGGAGAATACATCCTTCAGAATATTATATGATTTTTCTCTGTTTTATTTAATCATTTTCAATATGCTGTCTCAATGTTGTTAAACAATTTTTTTCTTCTGAATTTTAAGCTTTTGCACTGATTCCCATCAATTTTAACCTCACTGGATTGATTAAGAATAAATTCTTCAAATGATGCAACTTTAAAAAAATGTAGGGAAGTCAATATGCTCACCTCACTGAGTCAATTTTTGTCAGTTCTTTGATTGTGGGCAAGTCCTGAAAATGGGCACCGACCATGACTCTCAACAGATCTACTCGGGCCAGGTAAGTGTCACACTGATCCACCAATCCTGAATCTCCAGTGTTTTGAAAACCAATTTTGGCTTGAAATAACAATTGCTTTATGACGCTGTAACAAAAGTGATACAATAATGTGTTTATTTTCAGTTTAAAAAAAAAAAAGGAAAACAATTTAATACAAAAAAAAATATTTAAAAAAATGATATAAAACAGTAACTTTTGAATTCTACTTATTAAAAGTGTTAACACAATGCAATTATCTTCATAAATAAATTTACAAAGCTCCTATTTTTTTAACTATTTCTTTACATTTCAGTATCAATAAAAGTTACTTAAAATTTTTTCATTGCATAGTTTTCATAAACTGACTTATATTCTTATCATCTGCATACTCTCTTAATGTATTTTTGTTTCTGTTGGTAACATTTTAACTTTTTGCTTTTAACCTTGAAACCATTATTGGTCACCCAATGATATTGGTCATTAAAGCTTTTTGTGGTACAATTTTTTCAGGAAAATTCAGTGCAGAGATGATACTTCAGAATTTTTTAGTGCCAAATTAGTTCTATATGATTCTTTCAGAATGAAAGTAAAAAAATGTTCTATGCTTTTTTTAAATGATGATCTTATAGTTTCCTTTGCAACAAGTCTTCAACAACATTACAACAAATAATGCAAGAGAAAACTTCCAGTATCTTTTTTCCATAACAAAAAAACGTATCTGTTTTTGATAGATATAAGAAAGCCAAAGCTCACCTGATGATCAAACTGTAGTCTATCTCAGGATTGGGTACGCCAGGAGAAATAGGCACCATATAGCCAGACAGAATGTCACAGATGGACAAGATGAGCTTGCCAGACTCTGTTCTCGAGCTGTGTTGTTTCAGAATAGATACACAAAGTGACACACTAGGGGCCTGGTGAAATAAGGAAAATGACATGGGAAGTTAAAGAAGATTTTAAAAATTGAAAGAAAAAAAAAGCAATGTTAAAGCTCTTGCACAAAAGAATATTGAAAAAAAATATTTTTACAACAAAAATCTCCATTTTGAAAGGAAATTAGCACAAAATTTGAAAGATATAGACCTCTCAACATATAAAAGCAGCCAGTTCTTTGGGGGTTTTTTTATGTAATAAAATTATGTGACTGAATTAAAAGTATAAATCATTTGGCTTGCAAACTACAGATGAAGTGCAGATGTGGAGTAAGAGATAAATGATATGCAAGGCATTACTCTTCTGCTTTATAAAAATGTTGTTGCATATTGGGTAGGAAAAATTATGGAAATAAAGGCAAATATTAAAGGTGTTTCAGATACTCAAATGGCCGATCAGGGACAGTGTTGAACAAAGTTAAGAGGACTAATAGTAAAATCATAATCACAAAATGGATAGAGCAATATTATGTTGCAAGTTTTGCTGTCCAAACAAAGCTCACATCAATCCACTCCTGGCAAAAGAAGAGAAAATGTAATGACACATTTTGTAACTTTCTCCCAGTCCATGACAAACAGACCTGTTCATAGTAAAACTCTGCTCGCACTAGGTCACTTAAAGCCGTGTCTGTGTTGAGTTTCCAGGTGTGATCCACATGATGTATGGCAGCCTCTATGCTGTGACGCAGTTGGCTCTGGGTTGTATTGTTGTTGGAGGTGGCTGGACTTGTACCGGACTTGATACTTGGGCTGGAACCTGACAGGGAGTCTTTTATCCTCTGGCTGTAAATCTCATGTTCTTCCTGCGCCTTGTTTAGACTGAAGCAGACATAATGGAATAAGCGCAAAAATGAATGATGAAAGAGGCAAAAGAAATATTAAGTATGCATTAAAGGTATCTTAATCAGCTAAATCATATTTCTAATTTCAGAAATAAAAAGTGTAAAGGTATATCTAGCTTGAGAATATAAGAACCGCAAAACCGCTTTCGTTTCATTTTAAGAGGAAACATTTTAAAAATATTTTGTTCATCTTTTTTTTTCATGTACATACAAGTCAGCATCTCTTGATATTCTTTAAAGTCCTGAGAGAAAGAAAAGGCAGATCTACATGTAAAAAAGATGAACATAAGTTGTTGAGAGCCATAATGAAAGTAATAAAATCTGCGATGATATCATATGTCATTGTAGTTTTTTTTTATTACTTAAAAACTGCTCAGCAATATGGCAGACAGTTGCTAAAGCTCACCCAGAATTGTGGATCTGCTCATAGCATTCATCACAAGTTCTTGCCATTCTTCCAAATACTATAGTCTCCTTGGTAGCACAAGATGCACACACCACACGGCCACATCTTCTGCAGTGGTGGCGTCGATTAAACTATGGAGCAAGAATATGTGAAAAATGTACGAACTTTTGCATTTTATTTTTTTATTAACTCGGATGTACATCTTTATAAAAGTTTCAAAAATGCAGAAAGTTTGTATAAGTTCCAAGATATTTTATTAAACACACACATATATATAAGTGTATATATAATTTTATATATATATAAATATATGTAATATTTTTCTAACTGACTTTTTTGCAGCATAATATATTTTGATTCTCTTCAACCATCTTTTTCTTGAAGTTCTAAAGTAAAAAAATATTTATCATCTCATCTATATACTAAAATAATTGTATGTGTAACAATGCTATGAAAATAACAAAAAGTTAATGATCACAGTTCTTTTTGCTTAATCCCAATCTCAACACCAAGTTGAATTTGATTATGCCAAAGACATCAGTATAAAAAATATTCTGGGCAAATTTGTTCGATAATAAAATATCTTCACAACTGTAAAACTTTGTGCAGTATATGAAGTTCAAAATATCAGTGTTTGATTGACAGAAGATCTGATCTCTTATTACAAATAAAAAGACTCAGAAATTTCATTCGTTTATTTTCAGCACTTGTCCTTCAAAATCTCTATTATGAGAGTTAAATGATTCTCTAACATTCTTTCCTGTTAAACACAAGTTTAATCACATATTTTGTTTAAATAAGAATTTAAATAATTTCTTGTCAATAGCTTTTGAATTGGGAATGCAATTTATTAAATTAAAAAAAAAGTTCAGATCAAATTGATAGCAACAATTAAAGTGCTTTGAACACAGAAATGAATTCAGTGCTACACAAAATTTCAAATTTTCAGGTCTTTTTCACTGAAAAAAATGCTGTTTGTGTGGGGGTTTTTTTAATTGAATGCACCTGACAAATGATTTGCATAGATCATTTGGTACAATTTTTTTTTTAATTCAGATGGTACTAAATTTCATAAAACTAAATATTTAGATATTTTCTCAAGGCATAGGTAAGAATAGATTCATGCTCCTTAAGCTGTGACTCAATATTCTTTTCCAAAAAAAAAAATTTTTTTTTGAAACACAGGCTCCAAACTCTAGATTTCATCTTTCTTCACTTTTTTTTTTAAATAGTTCCTTTATGGTTATTTTAATATTTTAGACTGTTACAAAAAAATAAGAGCTAAAATCTTACCATACTGAACTGCTCAATCTGGCAAACCATACAAACAGATGTTGCATTATCTGGCACCCAGTCCTGCACTGTTGGTGGGTTGGCAGGCATAATGAATTTCCCAGCATAGTCCTTGCCAATGCTTGGTTTTGCCCCTCCTGACCTCCTGTCTCCTCTTCCACCTACAGTGTTAGCCATGCTTTGTGTAAAAGAGGCTGAGGATAGAACGAGATATAAAAAAATGGTAATTTCTAGCTAAACTGGTTAAACTGCTATGAGAACATATAAATAGCTCTCTTGTTGGATTGGTGATTGAATTAAAAAAAGCAACAGGGAAGCACAGATTAATGCACTATCCTTGCCAAAGTTTCTAAATTAAAAAACAAAAAATCACATCAGTAAAAAGGGAAATTTGATTATAGAAGAAAAAGAAAGAAACAATCATAAATAAGCTAGATTTCAAATCAAATAAGCCTTAAGAGATGATGAGGAGAAAATTGCTGGGAGGTTGTTGTTTTTTTAAGTTCTATTCAGTCCATTCTTAAAATTAAGTAAAGGCAGACAGAGCATATTATATTTTCGTGAAAGCACTTATAAAGTTTGTGATATCTAGTTGGTAAAATGCTAAGCAAAAGCAAAGAGGTGCAGTATAATTTACTTTGATAACATATGGAATGAAATAGGGCATTTCCAAGTAAAGCCTGAGAATCAACAACACAATTTGAAACTTATATAACAATTATAAGGAACTTGAAAATTAAACTATGCCAAAAAAAAAAAAATAGAGTTTAAGAATTTATTAATGAAAAGCTTTTGGCTTAATTCAATTTTTTTTTTTGTTCTTTATGAAAGAATTGTAGTTTCAAAACTTGAAAGAATGGAAAAAAAACATGTTTTCATGCAGTGCAAGTGCTTCCTAACTTAAAGGCAATAATTTAAGATATGCATTTTAGAAGCAATATGACATCCAAAATAGCTCTTAGATTTGAGTAGATTAAAAATGAATTCAAGAGATCTCTCATTTCAAAACAACATAATTCATTAATAAAGAGGAACTGGGTTGTAAATATAGGGCTTTTCAATATTTTCAACTTGCTTTTAAAAGGTTGAGTCTTACTTTAAAAAAAATCTAGGAAAGGATGAAAAAGAAAGGCAAGCATGGTTAAATAAACAGTATCTCAACTTGTTTTACATCAGCTCAATATCATAGATTGACATTAGCAGCTTCGTCGAATAGACAATCAGAAAAAGTGTAAAATTTTAAGCCCTGATATTATATTATATGAATAGAGTTGCATTTCATGGACATGAAATTCTACACAAATTAAGATTAACATCTTCAATTTTAAGTCTAATTATCACCAGATAATTTACCTGAGAAAATGACAGTCAATTGATCAGTGTTTTATAATTATCCCTCAGCCTTAGCCTATAAAGAATATTGCTGCTTGTAATGCATGTCTACAGAGATTACCTAAGGGAAACCCACAATGACTCATAACTGGAAAAATATTAGTATAGTTCATTTCCTTCATATCTGATCATAAATTTTTTTTTTCAAAATTGCAAGCTGTGGCAGCCTTTTCAGATGTCCATTCTACTTGTCACATTTTCTTATTTTAGCCCTGCAGGATTTTTAAAAAATCTTTGGCAACAAAAATACTTCTTTTGTTTTTTTTAAACTATGTACACAGAAAGTGAATATTGTGATTCCAATTAACAAACATAAGAAACATAAAAAAAAAACAAATCAAAGCGCTACTTGATAATAACAAATAGAAAAAAGCAATGGCGACAAAAAGCAGGAAAAGCAAACAAAGCCAGATTAAAGCAGCAAAAAAAAAAAAAAGAAAGAAAGAACAGATTCATCCTTTACGGTCATTTTCACTTGATTGACGTCTTTTAGAAACTACTGAGGCTTCAAGATCAAGATTTGAGCAGGTGCTGCCCCTCCGAGAGCGATTGTCTAGAGGCATAGAAACATCACACAGATGACAGAAACAAAGTGCATACCATCAAATTTTAAAAAAAAATCAGTACAAAGGACAAAATGCACTAAAGAAAAAAAGAAATAATGCACTAGAACCAAAACAAACTTGAGCATACATCTTGCCTACATCCATCAATGGAATGGGAATTATGATATAATCTCAAATTTGAAAAATTTAAGAAAGCCATATGCAGAAAGGAAAGCATCTATCAAATAAGAGCAACATACTAACTTGTTGCAGAGTAAGAGAGGATAAAATTTTACACAAATAAGAGAAGATAAAGTATTTCATACATATGAAAGTATTTTATTGCTCTTCCCATTCAGAGTTTAATAAATACTAAAAATAATATTGGTTTAGTATAATTCTGAGAAGTGAAGTAAAAATATAAGTCTAATAAAAGTGCCTTGCTTGTCTTGTTGTATGAAAATGAAAATGAAGTTAGAATTTGATTTTCATTTCAACAAAGATACCTGTTAAACAAATATGGGGTACTACTTTGGCATGTTACTATGAAATTGTTAGGGTGGTTTTTAAAAGCTAATTATATTGATCCAAAAAGAAGGAAAAAATAGGCAGATTTTCACAATGCTTACCTTGCACTGTGACAACATTGACCTCTATGGCTTTGTTAGCGTATTTAGATAGCAAATTGTTAAACTGATCCTGCGCCATTCTCAGCTTTGGTTCTTTGATCTCCAAAAAGTCGACTTTGATTTTCTCAAAAATTTGTCCAGCTAAATCAGCCTGCCCAAAAAAAAGAAATTAATATGGTAAAAATATGCATTGTATTTAAAAAAAGGGTGATCAGAAAATATTTATCTCTCATCAGAAATAAAATCAAGTACTGTTAAATTATGAGAATCACGTTACTGGCCAAAAAAAAATGATTTTTTTTATTCCTAAATCTACAACAAACAAATCTAAAGTAATATAGACATACAGGAATATATTAGAAAGATTTTAAAAATATAGCATATTAAAAAATATTTGATTTTTAAAAGGATTTAAACATTTAACTTCCAATACCTCAATAACTGTGTGGATTTTTTTTCAAGGGCTTTACTAAACGTCTTAACATTTGCAGTTTTAGGGAATATTGAAATGTTCTTGCTATAAACAATTACTGTCAAAGAACATTGATCATAAGCTTTTGTGGCTCTGCTGAGACAGCATATTTGATTCAGTAAAACAAAAAGAGCTGATTATTATAAATCTTTATAAACAAGTCCAAGATAATTATGTGATGGATCTTTCACTAACCTTCATGTTCATGAGAAGTTGTTCCAAGATAAGATGTGGGCAGGAAATCAGATGGTTGTAGTCTTTTTGAAGTTTGGAGGGAATGCACATCAGAGCCTGGGTATTTTTTAAATTATACATTTTAAATCCTGAGAAGAATACCTAACTTACTCTCTCATACTTTTGTTTCTTACATTAAAATCAATAGATTAAGTTTTAACTGGCTGCAATTTGAACCTTTGTGATAATATATATATATATATATACACTGTGACAAAATTGAAACTTTTAAAATGTCATACTTTACTGCATTTTGATTATGATGGAATAAGTTTTATGCCAAATGTAAATGAGAATACATATTCATAACATTTCTTTAAACTTATATGACTAATATAATTGTTCAACATAAATCGTTTCATGAGTGTTAGATGCAATGTGTAATTGTTTTTGTAACTCATTAATATCTAACTGTCTGGAACCAAAACAAGACCTATCAATAAAACGTGAGATTTTCGGAAGTTTTCTCATAATAACTGCCAATGAAACTACAATGGAATGAAAGCAGAATGCAAATCACATCTTTATCAAATGTACATGTTCATGCAAGATAAGCTGACACCTTTGCTCCAATGCGCTGCAGCCTGAGATTCTCTATGTCATCAGATGGCACGCAGTGCGCCAAGTACTGAAGCATAAAGCTCAGGACAAACTTGATCTGCTGTGGATTACTCAGCCCTGACATGATATCCTTGCAAACGGACAGACAACCTTGCTCAGATGCAGCCCGGAGAATGTCCAGCTCTTGGAATGCCTTGACCATTTCTGGTTGACCTCCTTCCCTCAGTAGGTGCATCACCTGGCGCTTCTTTATCTCCTTCAGAAGGAAAAGATGCACAAAACAATGCAGTTTCTAAAAGAATAATTATATTAGATTCCAACTTTTCTGTTGTTCACTCATGATAAAAGCTTCAAAAGTTTTTTTTAAATGTCGTAAAGAAAAAAAAATAGGCTTTTCCTCATTCTAAATCTTTAGCATGAGCATAAGTGTACAGATTAAAAAAAAAATAATGTAAATATTATAATCCAAAATATATGCCTTTTGGGGTGAAAATATGAAAACTTACAGATTGGTATGAGCTAGGCATGTTATGCAGACGTGCCCATTCTTTAGCTGTTTGAAAATCTCCTACTTTTTCCAAAAGTATTATAATATCCATGGGGCGTTTTTGGGTGACTGAGGGAACGTGCCTCCAGTCGGTGAGTTCTTCCACCAATGAAGAGAGCTCTTTATCCTCTAAGCTCATGTTGGACACAAAAAAATCCTTGGTTGATAACTTCAAACGCAGGGCTCTTGCATTTTCTGAAATCTACAAAAAGAGAAAAAAGAGCAATAATTGGTAAGGATCGAATTCAAAAAATACATTCCTTTTTATTTTGTTTTTAAAAACTTTTTGCTCAAGGAGTCAACAAAATGTTAGTAAGGTTTTCAGATATTAACACAGATTTGTTTTGTTTAAAAAATAAAAAAAAACATTGTGCTGTACTTAAATTACACACGGGTTGTGATTTCAATAACAGAGAACAATAAAAAGTAAAGTTAACAGCAAGTCCATTTTGTTACTTCTAGAGTTAGATTTTATGGTTTTGGCTTTTATAATTTGATATCCTACCTTGGCATGTATCTGTACTTCTTCATATTTGGCAGCCACAGCTGTTTTTATTACTGCATTGCCCTCCAGTTTGTTTAAGCACAGCTCCAATAAGTCCAGGCACAAGTCTTTTGAGAGAGCAGTACTGATACTCAATACAGTTCTTGCCAGTAGACTTGTATTAAAATATAATCTTAGATTATCTCCAATTTTGGGAGCAATGCCAGGCTGAAATTCATGAAAGACGTATGTGAATCTGTTAAATTATGGTCACAAAAAAGTTTTTTTTAACAGTTTTTAACTATGAACAAGATGTGCAGTGTTAGTATTTTGAATAAAATTCTGCAACTGTGTTGTTGATGAAAACTCTTAATGGTATGTGCAGATGAAGTCAAATTAGCTGAAAAAAACTCTAGATTTTCTTAAACATGAACAGAGCAGTTTTAAGACTATAACTTACAGGTATATTGAATAATATGAATATTTTGAACTTCCGAAATAGAAGAAAAAAGTTATTGTGAATTTTTTTTTTCGTCATCCTGTTAATTGCCATATCGTACACAATAAAACTGATTTTTAAACATTCATTATAACCATTTGAAAGTTTTGGTGCCCTTCTTTCAAAATTTCTTGCATTTACTTCAAAAACTAACCTTTTCAGCCTAAGAATGAACAAGCCATGGTTTCAGCTTGAAAATTGAGTTTTCATTTACAAATAAATAAAAACCACATAACTGCTTTACACTTTCACATATTTTGTGCCAATATTGTGCAGGCAGTGATATAAAGCATTCCATGAGAAAAAAATCATAGGCCATGCGAAAATTTTTGCAATGCTTTACCCCAAATCAGAGTCCAGGGCTATCTTTTTCTTTACTGAACCATATTATAGAAAATGGTTGTGATAGTAGGTAGTTTTATACTTACTAAGCTATGTAAATCCACAGCATGTAATGAGGCAGAAAATTTTTCTTAACTAGACTCAGATGCTCATAAAAAGGATCTTACTTGTTTGATCTCACTTAGGGCCCAAGAGCTGAGGACATGGTCATGCAGCGTTTGTAGACAGAGTTGCTCCTCCATCACCTGACGTGGCAAACAGTGTAGGATGTGCAACAGCTCCAGCCATTTACGCTCTTCAAGCAGACAATTAGCCATATCATGAACCACACCCTGAAACTGGCGGCTGCCCGGCAGGCTGAACATACATAGTTTGACCTATGAGCACCGGGGATAAAAAAAAATCATTTATTCACTCATAATTTTTTCAATGACACTAAGAGGAAAAAAAATAAACTCTCAATAATGTTAAGAAGAATGATTACAAAATATCCAACACCATTAAAAGATAGGCAAAGTAAACAATCCAAATGTACCTGACAGAAATCCTAATGAACTTTTACCATTTTGCAAAAGGTAACTAAATTGAGAGGTAATAAATTTTGAAACAAACCTGATCATCAATCTCATTGGTTACAAACTTGAGAATAGGGTCACGTCCTTCTAAAAGTTGAGGATTGTTAGCACTGGCCAGGGGCAAGATGTAGTGCAGCAGATGACGCATCAAGATTGGATAATCATCTGTTAACCGATGATAGCGGTAACTGCGAATGTCGACTAGACTGATATCAGAGGAGGAGTGAGGTAATGGCAGCCCTGCACTGTATGAATGAGCCAGGCTGACAGACTGAGAGGCAGTGGTCGAGTTTGAGTCTGTGAGCTGAAAGTGATCATCAGTGAACTGCTGCTCTATGTTGTCCAGGTTGTCTGCACAAACCAGACTGACCATAGTGGCCACGAGAAGTGAGTCTTGCTTCACGTATTCTAAAGTCACAGGGGTCAAGTTGTACACAGGCTGCTCCAAGCTCCAGCTAGGGGAGCTACCCAGACTTTCTGACATTCGATTCAAAAGCTCTCCTGATGACGCCGAGGGTGGCACAGTTTTGGCAGTAGACTGCCCGGGCCACTGAGATTTCTGGTGTCCAGTGCTGGCAGTGGAAGATACCTGTGATCTCTGACTGGAGGAGTTAACAAGAGCAGTGTTACCTTCAACCTTAACTTGACTCATGTTGAATGCTATTGCAAAAGAATTATCAAAAGCATCCACTGTGATTCGAAATGGCAGCCCATTCTTCATTGAAATATCTGTCAAAAAAAGAAGGTACATTTTGATAACATTTATTTAACGTCTATATTTGAAGAAACTGCTACCGTGCACTTATACTTCACTAAATCTTAATTGAGAAAAAAAAATTATTCTAAAAAATTGTATACTTCATTAAATCACTAGTATGAAAACACAAAGTTCCAACACCCCTTTTTGTGAGAGCATTTCCCCCATTGATTTAAAGAATCCTAAGATTGAGTATTTAATTTGTCAATTGCCATTTTTTTTCAAAATCAGTTCATTCAGCAACCATAAAATCTTTCACTGTCAACAAGAGGCAATAAAAAATACTTCAGAACAAGAAATCCTGCTAAAAATTATATCACTCTTTTCTTACTTAAAATAGAACAGTCAACCACATGTTGTCAAATCCACTCTATCATCTGATCATTTCCTTTTTTTTTTCATGTAGGTATAGGTTACACAGCATGAATTATGGATTTTCTGCACAAAAAAAATAAGTAAATATATACCAGTATTCTCAGCGGCAGTGTCCAAGCCAAAAAGCCTCTGAAGCTGAGCTCGTTTCTCTGAACTGATATACTGATCAACCCATTTGAGAAGAGCTGTATGTGGTCTCTCTGTAGGGGATGGGTCATGACGAACAAAGTCGTTTTCATGCCAGACAAGAAGCTCAGGCAATGTGACCTGGGATAAAGTAAAATGTTTCCCGCTTGCTAATGTTTCATTATATTTTTTTTTAAATATAAAACAAGAAAACATGACATTAAAAGCTTTAACTCAAATACAATGATAACATTTCATCCACATCATTTTTAAAGAGAGGAAAAAAAAATGGGCATCATGATTCTTTGATAAGTCACTGAAATTTTTTGCAGGGTAAAGTAATCAAATCTGATTTGTTAGCTGCTAGAATTTTCACTCTGTAGAAAATGGACATGAAAAAAATGAAATAAAAAAGCGGATCAGCTGCCACCTTTCCTGATCTTTCTTTTACCGTTTTAGAAAATAGCCTATGGCAACCTACCCACTCCTGTTCCACAGAAACTGAGACTGTGTGAGAAATGTAACTCTTCAACCCTTGATCTAGCTGAGCTTCCACAGTATCTGGTTTCAGAACCTGCAAATAATACAATTGTAACTTTTAAATTTCAACAGCATTAAAAAGAGGAGTCATTATTTTCAACACACTCACTAAACATTGCCAAATTCTATATCAACAAAAATTGTTAGATAAAGTGAGGCACTCCATGAAAGCTACAAAACACCTTGTAGACTATACAACATAAACTATTAAGTGTGAGAGACACATTTGCTCCATCTTCATTTATAAATGTCATAATTTTGAAAAACAAATTTTGTTCCGTTCCTTCAAGTGACACATTTTCTATCACACATTGAAAACTCACCTATTTTCAAGCTGGTTTGATTTATTTAAAAATTTTCCTAATCTATTCTCATTAACTTTCTTCCACAATCAGCTTTTATGTTCATATTATTTATATCGCTACTTCTCATTAAGCTTACATTTACTATGGTTTTAAATGATGCAAGTTTTTGTTTAATGGCCGTCACCATATCAATTTGATAAAGAGCACTGGGAAAGGAAACTCATTGCAAATCGATGTAATGGACAATAATAAAGCCTGTTGAATATATTCAAATGGAATTGTTATGTTTAACAGTGACAGTTTCTTAAATTTAAGACATGCTGTTGATGATGAAAAAAATGCCAACCTGAAGTGGTGGTGATGAGATGCAGCCGTGATTGATGAAAAAGATAAGGTTTGACTCTCCTTGCAGACAATATTTCTTCCATGGATCTTGAGGACTTAAATCTGGAATGATATTACAGGTTTGCCGCTCACTCACAATAAAAGCTCACAAATTTTAAAAAGCAATACAGTTCAAGAAGTAAATGTGACAGTAAAGGAGAAGACTTGCGGCTGTCATTATACTTGCATTTTAGCCCATGAGAAGTAATTTAGGGTAAAATGGTTTCTCCATTGCCTTTCATACTTAGTTTAGTTTATAAATAATTTAAAAAACAGAAGAAGAAAAAACAGCCAACAGCAATGCAGTATCAGATGCAAAACAAAAGGATTATTCAATGCCATTTAAAGAAATTACACTATGCATACACATTTTTACTGAGAATTTAAACACATCTCCATTCACACAAGAAGTAGAAGAGTCCTGGAGTGCTACATTGCACCTAGTCTGATGCATTGATGTAGGACCTGGATAAGGTCAAAAGAGTTAAAAAAAGAAACTGGAGGCAATATAAATGTGGTTCCTATGGAGCATTCTACGAATCTCATAGGCTGCAAAGAAATTAAATGAAACAGTGTTATAAGAAGATGACACAAAAAGATCACTCATAAATAGAATATGTTAACACTTGGCATCGTTTTATGACTATGTGATGAGAAGAGAGAAACTGGAATGATAGAAGGAAAACAGCATGAAAAGACATTCGATAGACTAACAAAGTGGCTAAAAGTAGGATGAGCGACAGATGTACTGAAAGAAACAAGGGATAGAGATGTGTGGAAGGTCATGATCCCCTATGCTAAAGAGCAGAGCACCTGATTGATTGATTTCGAGTATTGGGTTTAAAAAAATTTTGAAAAATACAAAAAAATTGGCCTTAAAAATACCATAAAAAAGGCAATTTATGTCTCATATAAATCATGTCTAATATGTCATCAAA
Organism: Elysia crispata; assembly: GCA_033675545.1. Taxonomy (NCBI): domain Eukaryota; kingdom Metazoa; phylum Mollusca; class Gastropoda; family Plakobranchidae; genus Elysia; species Elysia crispata. The sequence goes on from JAWDGP010001382.1 coordinate 115,278, forward strand.
TATGGAAAAAAATATAAATTAATGAGTAACACATGCTGTCAGGCTCACCCAATTTTCTACAATCCATCATTTTCCTCCACCTAGACGGTGCATTCAAACCTTGTCTACACAGAATTGTCAAAAGGTCAAAGACACTAAGGAATAAAATACAAGAGAAATAGAGATTAAACAACAATCACAAACCATCTAAATAAGAGGTTTAGAAGACAAAAGTAATGTTGAATTTTTGCCTCAAATCAATTTTACATCTTTTATATTTCAAAAATAGATTTTTAAATCTTATTCAACAACTATAATTTGATCACAGAACATTTTAATATAACTGGTGTTTTATAACTTTCTCTTACCTCACACGACCAAGTTGGCCAACATGGTAAGAAAACGTGCAAAAATAGCCCAAATTGTCTGCAGCAGCAAGTGGATATAACCTCATTTGTTCCTTATCTTGGTTCAGAAGTGACTGGCCTAGCTGAGCTGCAGTCTGCATCAAAAGAGAACATTTAAAACAAAGACGTGTCTATGATTTGCTTGGAACCAAACATATAACATCATAATGGCTTTGAATTGTTGCTGCATGATCAAAGAATTTTCCTTTTTTTTTTTTTAAACATGCCATTGAAATGAAAAGTGCACTCCTGTGAATATTTAAACTTTTCTATTACTCAAAAGAAGGAGGCAAAGTAAGATGAGGTCTTAGCTATAAGATCTCAGGAATTTAATTTTTTCTTGATACATGCTATCAAAATTTAAAGTGAAATAATAGAAAAATTTAAACTTGACTATTACTTCACTCAAGTAAAAGGGCAATGATGATTGGATCCTAGCTGTACAGATAGAATTGCTAAATCAAGAAGCATTGCCAATGCGAAATGGTGAAATTAAGTGAATCCTGAAACTGCACAACTCCTACATCTTAAATTTTACAAGTTTAGACATCGCTGAGAATCAAAATGAATTGAAGGTCCAAAGGAAAAAAAAAGGTAATAATGTTAGTAAATTGCCTTTTTGTCCTACCCTTTCAAATACATTTCTCAATCAATTTTACCATTATCAGGGTTGGTAAACAAAGTTCTGTGTACAGGATGTTACAAAAACATGCCTCTTTCTTTCAATGTTTAAATTTGGAAATGAAACTTCATAAAATGATCTTAGTATGCAAGTTATGATGACTTAATCACTGATACCTCAACTTTCTGTTTAATATGAGACAGGTTGCAGTGTAATATCATCAAATTTGTTAGGTTGACCATGAAGCAGGTGCGCTCTGACTCTGTTTTCAGAAGATCAAGGTCCATATCTTTTAAGCTCTTCACTGCAGTAACCATGGTCTGATAATCTGCTGTCTTCACAAATGTTGCAGCACAATTGAAGTCAAACACACCCTTGGTTTTGCCTAGAAATAGTTTTATTTCAAATACAAACAATAAGGTGGAGAAGTTTTTAAAAAAGGAAAGATATACCTGGAATTTCATGCACCTGTTGCTGAACATCTACAATAATAGTTTTAGAAGTGGCAGAGTATGCAATGCAATCAAATTATTTTTTTTGTTATGTGATGCCAATAATAAAAAGTCTAAGGGATTCATCTTTGCAGGGACTAGAGGATTTCAGATAATCTCCAATGTCAAATGAGTTCATGATTTCCTCTAAAATATACTTCAGGTCCAGACATAAATCTCTAGATATTGGGTCAAAATACCTACGAATCCGAGTGAAAGACCAGATTCTCATGGGCTTGAATGAAAGTTAACCTTATTGTTCCATCAGCAGACAAAATATCTTAGCCCTCTTATACATATGAAACAAGCGTGGTATGTAGTTAGGTTGAGAAAATATTAGATTTCAGGCTTAATGATTAAAAGCCTGAATTTTGAAACTACAGCAAACAATCACTTTAGATCTTGGGGTAGATACTCTACCCTACAAACTCACTCAGTAATATCTCAGATGTAACTGAATCAATATTTTATCACATCATATCCACATTCAGAGACTTGGAACTAACAGATATGACCAGAAAGTTAGAAAATATATGTTTAATAGTGAATTTAAACCAGCCAGCTTACCTTGCAATACTGCAACAGCTTGAGAGAGAATAGTTCTAACTTGGATCTCCGGAAGATGCATTGCCTCAAGATGGCTATCCACTGTAGAATTTTGCACAGAAGGCCCAACAGACAACTGTTCAACATTCATCACATACGTGCCCTCTATTTTTAATGCAAATTCTTGTGGAGAAGAAAAAAGATTTGAAAGATGAACTAAGTTGACAAAATCCAAGAAAAATATTCATGTTTTCATATCTTGAAAGCTTTCTTTTTTTTTCTCCGAGTTTATTTAACTCTGATTCCCATAAGGAATGACTAATTGGATTAACCTATTACACCAGCAATAGCCATAAAGAATAAGTAGCAGCTTCAGATGGGGAGCAGCGTTTGCTTAAGAATTGATCTAATCATTTTGTATTCAACGACTAGGATAAACTATGGGTCCTCCTACAACATTTTTAGAACCTTCCAATGACACCCTGCTGAATTACACCCATGCTTACCCTTTTCAGGCTTAAGGAAAGGCTGAGGGTGCTTGCTGGGAATCTTGGGGCAGCAGCTGTACACAATGGTGTGCGTCAGATTCAGACTCAGCTTTTCTGCCACAGCCTCGAGCCTGAACATTGGAAGCACAATTGTGTAAATAATTATGAAGTTTAAAAACTGCTTCATGTGCAAAATTATCAGTAACTTTTCCTTCAGAGCAACAATCATATTGAAACTTAAAAAATAAGAATATTAGGAGTTAAAAAAGGAAAGGAACAGATTAAACTGAAAAAGTCATAAGAAGACTCAAAGTTGCCTTCTTTGATAATAATCTAGGATATTGGTAACCTATAGTTTGAGATAGCTTCGACTCTTCTTGTCCTTCAGATACACAGTATATTATTGATGAATTGGTAATACTCTCTTCATTTTGAATAGTTGTGGCACCTTTCATCCAATAAAATAAGGTCTCACAACAATCTAACCACAGATTCAATCATAAAAAGACAGAGACGGTGAGAATGAACTTGACATTTTTTAGCAGTCTTATGGAAAGTCTATTAAATGATCCTGAAGAAGCAAAGCCTCAATAATAACTGAGTTTTTTTGAGCGACTCAGTGTCCAATATTATATTCTCAGTTTTTATAACTGTCTTTGCAAAAGTGCTCCATTTGAATAAAATAAATGTGAAGATTCATTTACACTTCAAAGTAGTTTTCCTTTAAAACAAAAGCTATTTTACTCAAAATGCTGCATTTTGTAATGACACTGTCATCTTTTGATTTCCTTATAGAAACATAAAAATGATGAAGGAATTAAAGTGTTTCTGTGCTAATTTTGACAGTATTGATGACTTCGAGATAAATTTTAGCTAATCTTCATGTACATTCATGATTAAGGGTGAAGCAGCAACATTCTTTTCCTCCTCGAATAATCCTTATCACTTTGGTTAAGAGCGGCAACTTTGTGAGCCCCATTTCAAGGCTCATATCTAGGGTAAAAGTTAATGACCTGGTGGTGGTTTATCTGACAGTCACCAAAACATGCCAGTTCCTAATAATAGGGATAAAGAAGACAAAGATACAAAAACAACTTTTAACATCCCTTAAGGCTCCTTACTTAGCTGGAGGCATTTTCTTGACAAACAGTAGCCTTCCAAGTACATTGACAGGCCCATCATTCAAGACCTTGAAGTAATTATTGATCAAATCTGTAGAAGAAAAGAGGTATTCTTACACAGCCATCCAAAGATGGAAAAGAAAATGTTTTAGATATAAAAGAGCAGATGTAAAATAAAAAAGTTGCAAACTTATTTAACTAGGAGTAGAGCTCTATTAAAACAGAAGCTATATCATTATTCAAAGATTATAGAGTTTAGCATTTGGAAAAGACAAGATAGTATGGCATGATTGTATGACATACAGAAGAGGCTCAGAGTCAGACATACTGAACTAGATCTTTTAACTCATAACCCTTGAAAGAATAATCAAAATGACAATTGGCAGCAGAAATAAAGGAAAAAGAGATAAAGTTAACATGCAAAAAAGCATCAAATATGAAAAAAAAAAATCACCTTTAGTTGAGCCTTCACATTCAGCCACCAGATATGCCATTTCCTTCACATGCTCGTACAAACTGAGTAAAAAGTTCTTGGCAGGAGGTGTTGCCACCATGCCCGATCGGCTATTTAGAAGTTGAAAAAAATAGGAGGTTTTAAAATACCTAATTTGATAGCATATCTGAAAAAAAAAAAACCCTTATGATTTTTAAGATCCAATCAACTTTAAATCATTTTGCCAAGGTGCATTTATTCCATTTTTCTGAAAAATTAAGATTTTTTTCTCTTAATCAGCTGATACTGCCCATCACTCTAAATGTTTTTGGTTTGTACCACAGTATGTGACTTTTAGTGGAATTTGAAAAGGACAATCACAAGTTTACTATCTTGCTACTTTTAAAGCATTTATGAATGCTCATTTGCCATGTGAGCCTATTTTCCTTGATTTTGAATACTTGGTTAATCTTAATTGCTTATAAACAAAAACGGAGCCCATTAATTCTGAGTGCAAAAGATATTTATTGCTTGAAAACATTCTTTCAGAATTGAGACTAAGAGAAGGTGGATGCAAAGATGAAAAACTAAAAAGCCCCACTCACAAACAATCAATACATAATTGTCAAACATAAAGTTAGCTTGCAAAACTTTCTTTTGTTTTCTTTTGCAAATTAACAAATAATGCATATTTTTTCAATCATTTCTGTACAGTCTGAAATTTGATTTGGTTAAAATTATATAGAAGGGAATTACTTGTCAAAAGACCCCTAAAATCATAGATACAATAACTCAGGAAGCCAACACATTTTTCTCAAGATGCAGTGACCAATCTGCCCCCCAAAGGCAAACCAACGTATCCACAGATTTTGTGCTTTTGGGGAAAATGCAAAAAACATTCGATGGTGAGCATAAAAAACTTCAGAAACGTCGATTTGACAAGTAAAAAAACTTACTGACGAAGATAAGTTGCTCTGCCGTTTACTCAAGTTGGATAATACTTTAAATAGTTAGTTAATATAAACAAACTAGAAAATAGGTTTTGTCAGATACATTGGTCTGCCATTGGGAAGCAGAATAGAAGCAAAAGATAGATTTTTACATAAATCCACTATTTATTTTACAAAACGTTTCTGAAGCTTCTGCAAGAAATTAAACAGAAAAAAATGTTAAAATTTCCCAATCAGCTATATAGCTCAATGAAATGAATTTACTCATGTAACAAGCATACCTAAGATGAGCATGGGCTAGCCCCTCTCCAGGTAAATACTTTTCCATGGTAAACATAAGAAATTTAACAGCACCATGAAGTGGGTGTCTCTCCTGGCTTGGCTTGACTGATGATGCCCGTGAAACAGTTGATGAGTTACTTAACTTACTGCCTGACACTGACAAGTAAGACAAAAAAAAAATATATAAAAAGATCAATGAGTCAGGAGAACAGATAAAATGGCAATTTTGTCATTTAACTGCCTATACTGTAATTTTATCTCAAATATATGCAAAGAGTCAAAAAAAATAATAATAGATCTTTGTAGTCAAAGAATTTTTTTAAGAGTAGGTAAGTTTTTCTATGTATGTGTGTGTGTGTGAGTGAATTTAACACTGTTAACAGAATTTTACAAAATTTCCAAATGGGTTGCATGACTATAAATATAAACCTTTCTCCTTTATAATTAATTGATATATATATATATATATGCAAGTTCCTTGAGTGACAAACTATTTTATGATTTTATTATATACCCTTTAAGTGCTAAACAATCCAAAAAATGTTAAAGACTTGCGGATAAAATGTTGTAAGAAAAAAAAAATTGCACTCACAACTTCCCCCTCCAGACAAACTTGATGTTGGGGAAATTGACAGCACACTCTCATCCACAGATATGTCCAAACTGGCACCATGTTTTGGACCTGTCAACACTTGCAACACCTGGTCCACTGCACGCCTGATAATCGTCAGGGCTGAATCCAGCTTGACCTGTGTCTCTGGATATAAGATGGCCTGAGCAGTATGAAGGTGGCTCTGCAGACCTAGTTTGTGATGGTTACGTCGCCCCATGTGGGAGGCTATACCTTCAAGGTTATCATCAACCAAAAGCAGATCATGCAAGCGCCAGGCTAGTTTGGAGCAACCTGCAATGTTCTGAAGTGTTGAATCAAAATTTCGTGGTGGAGCTGATGATTTGGGACCTGAAATACCTGATGAGGATGCTGACTGGGGAGAAGCAGCTGATGAAGAGGCTGATGACTGGACCGACTGTGGTGACATCGAAGATTGACTACTTGTGGAAAATGCAACTGCTTTCTTGATATATATCTCACTAGATGATCTTGAGTGTTTGCCATGCATTGGGTCTTGCTGGAGAAGTCTTGTCTTCGACTTAATGATATCCAACATGTTGGCACAACTTTCCCAAGTGTGACATGACGTGCACAGCAGATCCAGCAAGAGGGCAGATGGAGGATCCAGGCTGAAGAGATCAGAATATTTTTCACGAGCCGCACTGCTCCTGGGCTTTGGAACTGGTGGGACACTTGGTGATGACAGCAGGTCCTCAACAATGTGAGATAGTGAAGCCGTGGCAACGCCAACTGCTGCTGCTTTAGACAAAGCTTTCAGGCAACGTTTGCCAACTTTTGGTGGAGTCTGAGTCCGCTCCCTGCTCTGCACTTCCAAATTCCAAATGTTCTCTGCACTAGCCCCATATAAACCTGCAAAGCTCACTTCTCGAGTTTCCAAACTTTTATCTGTGAGTCGAAAAAGCTGTAGAAAGTCAAAAGAAAAAAAAACAAAACAAAATGAGCTAATAATACTGGTTTAAAATTAAATTGGCATCGTAAAACATAATTTTTGAACAACAGACTACCTTTCAGTTAGTTCCTAAACCTGGTAAAAATATGCAAGCAGAAATAACCTTCTGCTTTTAAGCCAAAGGCTTATCCGTTCAGTAAACGGTCCCCTTTCCCTAATTTGGTGCCTTGTACTTGAGTTAAAATGTCATAAATTTGAAAAAAAAAAATTCAATATCATGTATCAATCAATATAGGGAATCTTAATTCTGGCAAAGCCAAAGGTTGAGTTAAAAGTCATATTTATTATTTTGATCTAAAGCTTGCAAAATATTCTGTTCAAGATGATAGCCAACTTTAATCAGTATATATACACTGTCTTTCATCCAACAATAACTCATCACATTTTTCTAAACCCATTCATTGATAAAAATAGTACCTGGCTGTGGGCAGGAAGTATGCCTGATAGGCTGGTATACTATAAAATTGAAATATAAATTATATTCTTGCTCTGATGCAACTCCCTGTTAGTGGAAAGAGACAAAGTTTTGAGTGTACAATTTTTATTAGTTAAAATAATATACCTTAACAACTTCTGCAGCCTGAGCAAAATTGTCTTTGACCAAGCTTAAAACCAAAAGGCTTTCAGGTGAAGCCATCATGCGAGTGATAATGTTTGACTGAGGTACCTCATGAGGGGGCGCTGTTGCTTGCCATGAGGAAAACATCTGGCCTGCGCCTGGAGATTAATACAAGGAAGAATATATAAAAATAACGATGTGTTTTTTGCCTTTGTAAAATTTGTTTCAGAAAAATATTCTTTGTTTTGAAGAATGTCAATCACTTCTTATTGTTGAATTCTTTCCAAACCTGTTTTGATAGTAAACAGTATACCTCAAAGACACATTATAATATTACTCTAATAAAGCAGAAGTGCATTTCTTATCTAATATCTCCAAGGACTTGATTTTCTCTAGTCAAGCTACAGGTATTGGTTTGGCATTAAAAAAAGGCTGCATGTATAATAAATAAATATGTATTTCAAAAACTTTTTCCAAGTGACTGATAAAAAGCATTGAGTCAACTGAAATACGAGGGCAGGCTGATAATTTAAGTTCCGTTTGCTAATAACTAGGTCAATTTTCGTCACATCGACCTAAAATTTCATACATATACTCTCGAACCATTTTTGTAGGACTTAACTATAACAACAAGTTTGTGTGACGTCATTCGTGCTCATAATGCAGTGACGCGCAACACATGATGTGGTAGCCATGTTTATGAGATAATGGCGACTTCCAATGACCTTCTCATCAAACAGCGCTCTGTTATCGAGTTTTTGGCAGCTGAGGGATGTTCTGCTGCAAACATTCATGCAAGAATGAAGACAGTTTATGGTGAAATGTGCATTTCAGACTGTGCAGTTCGCAAATGGGTGAGAATTTTTAAAGGGGAAGACCCTAGAGAGACAATTCTGCGTGATCGAAAGCGTTCGGGTAGGCCCCTTTCCGCATCGGACACGGCTCATCGAGAGAAAGTTGACTGCATGATTAGAGCTAATCGAAGGGTCAAACAAAAGGAAATTGCAGATGAAGTAGGCATTTCAAAAGAACGAGTGCACCATGTCGCCACAACTGTACTGGGTTACCGAAAAGTCTCTGCCCGTTGGGTCCCAAGACAGCTCACTGTGGAGATGAAAGCGCAGAGAAAGGACATGTGTACTCAACTCTTAGAGCGTTACAATGCAGAAGGAGAAGCATTTCTGCAACGCATTGTGACTGGAGACGAATCCTGGGTCCACCACTACGATCCAGAATGTAAAGCCCAATCGATGGAGTATAGGCACAAAACTTCTCCAAGTCCAAGGTTGTTGCCTCTGCAAGAAAGGTCTTGTTCACCGTTTTCTGGGACATGGAGGGAGTGGTCCACATGGAATTTCTGGAGCAAGGGCAAACTGTGAACTCTGAGCGATATATTTCAACACTCCGAGCTCTCAAACTCCGACTCAGACGTATTCGGCGTGATAAGGACTCAATCCTGCAACACGACAATGCGCGCCCGCACACCAGTCGCCAAACTCAGGACGCCTTAAGGCAGCTGGAACTTACGACCCTACCTCACCCTGCATACAGCCCCGATCTTGCCCCCTCTGACTATTATTTGTTTCCCCAACTCAAGAAGTACCTGAAGGGCCATCACTATGACAATGATGAGGAAGTTATCGCAGATGTTCGCAGATGGTGCCGTGGACAGCCGTCTGAATTCTTCGCTGACGGCGTGAGCCAACTAGTGAAACATTGGAGGCGGTGTGTTGATCGCGACGGTGACTACATCGAAAAATAGAGTGCTAAGTATGTAGCCGAGATATTAAGCTTTCGTTTGACGTATTGTTTATGTATATGCTGTGAAAAATTAAAAAGTTATGATTAAACGGAACTTAATTATCAGCCTGCCCTCGTAATTACAGAAGAACACGATATGGTCTCTCAAAATCACAAATTCCTCAAACTCATCCATTTTTCTTGCCTGATTCTCTCTTTATTCCCATCTTATTTTTACGTTTTCATTGAACTAGTTTGAAGTTGTAACATGTTTTCTTCAAACAATCAGCCTAAAATTAAAGAAAAAAATATTCTTCTCATAACAAATTTGACAGACTGTGACTTTTATCACATTCACAGATCTTAAATTTCAATCAATTTCTCTATACAGCTGTTGGTATCTTCAAACAAGCATGCCTTACCCCTCCCTTTTACTGTGTAGGAACAATTTGTGAACAGGTAGCCTTTTATCCATGTCGCCAGGGAGAGAGACACCTCTTCTCCCGCCCCACCTTACTGTAGCTACTAGCTTAGTCCAATGCATCCGCGCCAGGTGTCTGTCTGCGCATGTGCTAGGTCTACATGTTGCTAAGACTTCAAAGGGGCTGATTGTAACCAAGATTTGCTTGTTCCACGTGCACAAGACATTGGTAATGATGACAGGTAAATCTGTCTGGGCCCACCCCTTGTTTAATCAATTAGTACATAGGTGTGAAAAAAAGCTGTCAAGTAAGATCTCTTTATTAACGGTTAGGACACTAGATAGCTCAGAAGGTAGAATGTTGGACTGATAATAGTGAGCTTCAAGTTCAAACCTTTGTCGGGTTCTCTCGTGGGATTAGGTCTAGCTCTGCCTAGACAGACAGCCCTTGTCTGAGTTAAAGATTATTCAGGAACAAGCATTCGAATGTCAGCTTTTGACTGAAAGTACGCCTAGCTAGAAAGAAATTTGTAACTGAGATCTACATGTAGACCTCCAGTCTAGATCTAGATCTAGCATCAAGAGTTTGAAATTTGATAAGCACTGGGGTTTGGAGACAAATTTTTACATAAAACGAGTTGGGAATGACAGATCAGATTGTTTGGAAGTATTTGTATTCTGTTCTCTATTTGAAGTACTAAAAGTAGGAAAAATACGGCAAATCGGGTATCCCTTAAATGCTCAGAATCGTACAGAAGTAGCCAAGAAAACATAAAGCCTCTATACATTGTTAACAGTCTTCAAATTAGTCCAGATAACACAAATCCAGGGTCTGAGTGTTAAAAATAGATTTGTTTGAACAAGGCTTCTTCGAACATATAAAAATTCCCCAATGAATTCGAAGAATCCAAGCTTAACTGTAATTAGCTACTTCCAAAAATTCTCACTGTAATTCTATGAAGTTAAAACCAAACCTGGTTTAGCTTGCAAGTCTGATTTGTAATTCATACTTATTGCTCCATAAATTAAGACCAGCAGTAATTTTTATCATTAAATGTGTTGAAAGACTCATTTTCTTTTCAGTCAATGTGACAATCAAACAGACAATAATAGCTTACCTGTCTCGGCGCTGCATGTCCATCTCTCACATGCAGGGAGGAAATTTATCTCTGAATCTGTGATATAAACTGGCTCCGACAAGAGTTGGTTGGGTGCTCTGGGAAAGGCTTCGTGTGCAACGAGCTGCAAGCGCCACCATGCTTCATGAACAGCCTGAGTAAGCTTAGCCAATCTTTTGGTCAGAGAGGCTGGTTGAACACTGGTTACAATACTTGTCTGGAGAGCTTCCTCAATCAAAGGGTCCACTGTTGCAGGCTTCATTCTGGAACCTCCATTGATATCTCGCCGGTTCTCTAGCAATTTTCCACTTAGTGATGTCTTTGCAATATTGAAATCGTTAAGAGCATCCCTCAGCATATTTAAAATGTCCCTCGACAAGTACTCATTAGCCAAGAATCCAACCAGGTCATTTGATTGAGCTTCAGATGTAGTGCGTTTTTTCCTCCGATTTGGCATTCTGGGAGGGGATATATGTCTTGATGTAGCTTCTGTTGGTTGTAGATTCTCATCACCCATGGTGAAATAGGCAGACTTAACAGGTTCAGACGGTTGTGTAATGTCTGATTTGTGCTGATGAGTATCAACAAAAGGAACATCATACTCTATCCTAGTACTAGATGAAAGTTGTACATTATTTGCAGACCTTGTTGAAAGTTCGACCACTTGAGAATGAGCACTGGTGTCTGTTTTAACCTTCTCTGATAGACTGTCATCTACATTAATTCCATCTTCCTCAGACACACAAGAGATGTTCAAGTTATCAGGACATATGTTATCAAGGCTGCTCTGCTTACTGTCATTTTCCTCATCTGTTTCCACATCTATGGCACTAGCATCAGAGCTCAAATCAGCACTGGTGACAAATAAGAGAGAAAAGATATTTTCCATGACTTCCAATCTGTACGTCATTGGCTGAATGAATGACAAGTGTTCCCGCGTCATTTTCAGTTTTTTTGTTACCATCTCCTCATACAGAGAGGAAAACTGCACTGAATTTTCTTTCATCTTGTCTGATAAAGAAACTGAAGAACCGAGGTCAGGGCTAGATGATTCGTCTCCCTCACTTGAGCTCAAAGACTGATAAGACAGGAAAGTCTTGCAGAGCCTTCGCCCACTCACCATACTTTTTATCTGCACTGGATTCAACAGCTCATGATTGGCTTTGCTCACACAGAAAGTCAGAGCATCCATCACATTTTTTATGGCACAGAAGCTTCTGAAAATAGCAATATCTTTCTGCTGTTCTACATTTATTGGTTCGCTAAGTGATTTACTGGAATCATCATTAAACTTCACAGCTTTTCTCTTACTTTTTGCCTCTGAGGAATAAAGAAAATCGACAATAAAGTGAAAGCATTTTTTTTAAAACAAGAATCAGCTAGAGCATCTTGGAATGTTTGTCTTTTATCCTCTTTTAAAAAAAAACATCCAGCCATATAAAAAAAAAATATGATTGCACAGCTGCAAAATAGCAATTACGGCAGTGTAAATCTTAACTTATGATTAAAGAATGGTTGACTGTATACAAAGAGTTAAACTTCAACAAAGAGATGAATAAATGGACATTAGTTTAAAAAAAAATAGAATATATCGACAAATTAATGGATGGTCAATGAAGATTAACCTGAAGGCCTATCTAGAGTCAGGAAAAAGTTTTTCAAATAAATGTTTTAAAACAAGATGAGCAAGGAAAATAATAAAAAAAAAAACCAATAGGGAGAATGGAGAACAGAGGAAGAAAACAAAAAAATGGCTGATGGAGTCAGAATTAAATGAGAAGAAGTTAATGAACAACAATGCTAAAGCTTTAAAGATAAAGAACGAATTATTTTTTGCAGTTGTTAATCTCAGAGCAGATAGACAGGAGGATAGAGGTAGAGGGTGGCCAATTTCCTGAGATTCATTAACCCAGCAATCCCATTTTGAACTTAAAATATCTTATATGATCCGATCACAACATAATGGTTTAGCTGTTTAAAAATCAGAAAACTATCACCCCTGAGTAAGAAAAGGGTATTTACTTTTGTCTACGGAGAGATTGTTGAGAAGCTGCAGGACTTCAGCATGATCTAGCTGTGCCAGGCTGGTGGAGTGGTGCAGCATGTACAGCACTGAGTGGGTTTCTAGTCCTTGAAGCAGCTGAGTGGCCTGCCGCCCTGGGTTGAGCTCTGATCCTTCTAGCAGAGGTCTAGTGACAAATAATCAAAGGAAATTTTAGTTCAATAAAATATCAGAGATATGAAATATTTCAATAATTAAGTAAAGGCAGGTAAAAGAGAGAAAGAAAAAAACAATATTTGATGGTGTCAAAGGTTTATTAATGTCTTACATTTGCCTTACTAAAACAAATAGTGGTAGACTATGTTCAAGACAAAAAAAAAAGTTTTGTGCAAACAAAAATAAAAATAAAAATAATTAAAAAAAAAAGAAAGTATAATAATAATAATAATAATAATAATAATAATAATAATAATAATAACAACAATAGGTTAAATTGATCAATAATCATTACCAACAATGTAATTTTAATAAGTCTGCAATTGTCAGTGATCATTGTGTATCAAAAAAAAAAACTCCCCTGATTAAAATTTCAGGGGCCCGACAAGACAAAAACAGGAAATGTTTCGATATTTTTACTTCAGAGAGTAGCTATATACAGAAATTGAGGGAGTATTCAAAGTCAAAATCAGACACAATTTATACATTCATTTAATAAAAAAAATACAAAAAAAAAAAAAACAATATGTCCACATCGAAAAATCAAGACACCTAACATACATATGAATATGCAAATTCCTTGTGCAGCACAATTCAGTTCCAAAGTTCATGTAACTAAGAGCTTTTCTTTAATATTAAATTTTTTTTGTCATGTAAAATTTATTTAAATTTTCTAATTTTGATGATAAAAAAACTGTATCTTTAACTGTAATCCAGTAATAAATTTATATAATTGCAAATTATCTCTCTTCCTTTTCTGAAAATCTTTTTTAACTTACTTAGCCCTATCCAGACACCATTGCATAAGATCCAGGTGGTAGGCTAGGCTGCGACAGCTGCTTGTCATGGTGTGGTTTGGCCAATCACACTGGATCACAAAGTGAAAAATTGTGGTATTATTTAAGAAAAAAAAAAGGGACCTTATTTAAGTTTTGAACACTAATTAGCAGAGAAATTGATCAATGTGTATGACATTGTTCACTGATAGTAAATATTTTCTTAAAAATCTCAGAACAACTACTCTGATATAAAAATCAATCGTCTCTGAAAAATGTTGATTCGATAAAAGACCAGGACATTGAGTTTGAACGTAAATTTATTTATAAACTAAACAATTCTGTGAAAGAATATTCTTTTTTGAAAATGTATGTTTAATGTAACACTATCACAATATAGAGGCTATTACAGCTCAATTAAATAAAAGCCTTATGATTATCATACTCAGGATATTGGCATATGAAAAAAATTCATTCTGGTATTTTGATATTTGCATGATATTACAAAATTTAGACAAAGCCGTTCCTAAGTTATCGAACTTTTAAAATCAAATGCTTCCTCTGTAATTGGCTGAAATCTTTTATTGTTAAGAAAAGCAAAATAGGAAAATTGTGTATCAGTGAGCATGTGGGTCATTTATGAAATCATACTGCCGCGACTGTTGGCTGGTGATTAAAAATTACATTGAAGTATGATTGTGTAGATTCTAGAATAAGCATAATATAAAATGAAAAAAATGTTGAAACTTTGGAGTCGGAGAGAGGTAGAGAAATCAATGGGAAGATATAATCCAGGAGTGGACAGTGACAGTGTGATGAAAATACAGATGTTTTCAAATTTTATGGTGCCCCTTTGGTCCATCTCATCAAGGGACAGATATATAGCATATTTTAACTTAAAGACTAAGTTGTACCAGTTCATCCCAAAGTGTGTCAATGAGAGTCCTGGCATGAGCTGATGTTATACACTGTGACCAACCCATCAGGAGCACAGCTGGCTTCAAGGGATGAAACTCTGGAAAACTGAGCAAATCCTGAAGCTCCATGAATTTCCCGGCATTGATAAGAGCCAGGCAAAGATCCTGTGGTGATAGAGTCAGGAAAGCTCTTGAGATTATTTTCAATGCGCAAACAAGAAACGTGATGATGTAAAAATAAAAAATGGTGTTTTGATTCCAGGAAAACTTTCACAAATTTAAAGGGTTAAGATAATGAAAATTATTCCTTCACCCTCTGGAAAAATGATCGGCTTTATCTGAATGATAAGTGATATACTTACCATGATTGTTGAAATCTGCCCTCGATGCCCAACTGTCATTAGAAATGGAACAAGAGCGCTGATATCATGCTGGCATCTGCTGTACACACTCGAATGTACCCACACAAAATTTTTCAGACACATACATGGAGTACATACCCTTCTTTATATCTGCCTCTAATATTTTGAAATATTGTGGTGACTTGTTGAGTTTCCCTCACTACCCTATAAATATTATCATTCCATAGACGAAAAAAAGTACAGTGGAATCCGCTTTAAGTCAAACCCTTGGTACTAAAAAAAGTGTTAACTTTATTATTTCTAAGAAATAGTCCAAAAATTCATGTTATAAAAACCAGGTTGTCTCCCTTTCCTTACTTATGAAAGTAATCTCACTTCAAAGAGTTTCCATTTTTCGCTACTTATAGCTATTAGTTATCTAAGAAAAGAGAAAACCACACTAGGTGTGAAAAAAGGTTTATTTACACAACTTGATGGACTACACGAAAAAAAAAAAAAAAAAAACAACAACAAAAAAAACGCCTCATAAAATATGCATACATAGGCCTACCATCAATTCTAGGTTTATATTTCACCTTTGCCCTTTTTAAGTATGGGCTTAGGACCATCATTACTTTCGTTTTGTTTTCACAAGGGAAAAAATAATGGCCTGATTGAAAAAAAAAAAACTGAAGCGCTATTGAAGGCTCTAAAAAGGCATGCTACTGGGTAAGGCTAGCGGCGTTGGGGAGAAAACAATGCACTGTTCGCCACAATGAAGGTTAGATCTAGATCTAGACACACCCAGCCTCCATCCTGCCCACGCCCTATGCACCCTTCTTTGTTACTGTCACAACTGTGCAAGACCACACTAACTTAGCTAGACCTTGTTAAGCGTGTCACATGTGTTAATACAATGACGCACTGACTATAGGCCTATTGGGTTTACAAACAAAGAACTATACCCTGCCCACACATCCCCGATTTTGTGGGTTTTTCTTTTTCCCATCCACCAAGAGGTGTTGACTTTAAGCGAAAATGTCCCCAGAAAATCAGTTATTTAAACAAAGAAGGTAAAAAAACAGGGCCATAGTGTGGCGTTGGCTTCAAGCGAGAGTTGACAGAAAGCGAGTTGGTTTCAAACGAATTCTACTGTAATTCTCACCAAAATTTCAGCCAAGAAATGAACTGATTTCTTTTGGCAGCTGATGAAGAAATCCCTCCAGCACATGTTCCTATCAAGGCGTGTTAGCATTCCCAGATTTGCTTGTTGATCCACTGTAAGTGAAATGTGCTTTTCTTTCTGCTCACTGCATGTAGCTAAAAGCCACACCTAAGATAATAAAAAGTAAAGGCAAGCACTGATACCAGCACATTCAGATTGTTTAATTAATAACAGAAAGCAAATCTCTTCGCTTTAAACTTTATGAAGAGTATTACAAGCCCAGACCACCACAAGCAGTGATCTTCTGGGTTAGATTTTGGTTTTAAAGAAAACAATGTGAAAAATATTTTAAGACATTAAGAAAGAGCTAAAATTCCTAATTGCAACACCAAAAGTTCAAAATAGGTGTAAAACAACTTCAATAACCGATTTTGTGTTGAATTTTACACAAAATGATACATACCTCATGAAATATTTTACAAAATTCATCCAACAAATAGATGGAGCTCCTGCCACAGAGGACAGAAACAATGCTCTCTGCAGTTAGGATTTGACTGACTCCTTGTGTGGCCATAGTGAGAAGGCGAGTGAATAGTTGCCGGATCTGAATGTAGTTCCAGTATGGTGAAGGGTTGTAGAAGGATAAAATTTCTAAAGTTCTTTGCAGAAGTGAGTCCACATCATCCTGGCTTGAGTTTGATCTGATCCTCTCTTCTGCTTCATCTAGCAGGCTATTCATGCAATTAATTGAGATACCTGGTAAGATAAGCCCCAGAAAGACTTTGAAAGCATTGAATTTTTAAAGAGCTCCTTTTTTGTGTGAGCACATTTAACATTTGTTTCTGTAAATATATTCTAAGGTACATCTTAAGCAAAATCAGGGATTCTTTTGTATGATGAATACATCAAAGACATACTCTGTGCGGCATGATCTTATATGGAAATAAAAATGATGACATCAAAATATGAAATTAGTAATACTATGAAGAAATACCTGTAAGTAAAAATCTTAAGCTTTTTAGAGGAAAGGGCAATCTAGCTATAAACTTTTGCTGTTTCTGCTGCA